>JAQFYZ010005024.1:0-10126 GCA_034695085.1 Cylindroiulus punctatus
AAGGTATTTTGAATGGAGTGCAGGGGTGTCCCCAAATTCACAGGGATTTTTCAAACGGCCTATAATGGCCCTTAAATACCACTAATTAAGGGGCGGGGTTACAGTTAACAGGTGGTTGGTTGGTCGTGTTGGCCAATATGAGCTCATAGGATTCCTCTGGTTAAGGTGGTTTGCTGACCATGTCGGCCAATGTGAACTCAATGGGTTCCTCCCGTTATAATCCCCCCAAACGTAAGACCTGAAGGCAGAAGTTTTAAACGTCAAAAAGGGAGTATGCATTGATGCGGATGTATTTCCGCAAAGAACCACATGTGAACGAAGACACTGTAAAAGAACAATAAAAGAGAAATTTAAATGGGAAAGGTAAAGAAAAAGAATAATGCTTAAGGAACAACAATAATAATGGCGACTGGTGACTAGATGTGCGATTGCACCGACTGAAGAGATCGATCAAGACACATTTGGACCAGGGCAAATTCTGTATCAGAGATGGTGTTGGAAGCCACATGATCTTTTCCTGAAAAGCGACGAGAAAGGGGGATCATATAGGCACCATGCCAGTGTGTGATGCAGGAATCATACCTATGACTGTGTTGAACACAAAAATAACAACATTCAAGACCATCTAATGGTCTAGACAAAAGTGTAAGCTAAGCCCACGCAGGGAAATCCCTATCCCCTGGTATGGGAAAAAGATACGATTTGCAAACATCTATAGCTAACAAGGCCTCGTTCTTCACTTGGAGTTTGCGAAGCAACTCTGGGTTGGAAAGTGTTGACTTGGGGGACCCATCTTAACTTGCTTGTGGACAATAGTGGTACCATCAGGAAGAGACAATTTCCATTTGGTTCCCGCACCAGTAAGGGGTGGTCTGCGAAGTCGTGGTCTCAGAGCTTTATCCTTACGAGCTTTTTTGCTTTGGGAGAAGAGAGGACCTCTTTTAAAGCATGTTTGCTTCTTTTCTTCACTTCCCTGGGTGGGTCAACAATCGCTAATGAAGAAATTAAAAGGTTTGGATGATTCCTAAAAAACTTTTCTCACAATGAGTGTTTATGCTCACGCCGTGCTTGTTCCTCATTATCCTGGCGATCCTTTGAGGCCGGAGACAAGATGATCAATGGTGATCCAGGTGGTGTTCGAGGAGAAGAATGCAAGGAAGGTGGCAACTCCAAATTGAGCACATTGTGAACCAGGACATCAGAAAAGTGAGTACCAGGTTGCAGATCACGAGGAACTGGTGATGGATGAACACGAGCAATGGCGGAAGAAGCGACCACCGCAGAGTCGGTGGACATAGAATTTGCGGATGGAATACCAACTGTGCAACCAATGGAAGACAGTTGAGTAATAATGGCACCGCGTCGATCGAATGCGTCTAACAAGGCATCATATTGTCGTAAACACATCTGCAACTGGACTTGCAAAAGGTGACAGTTAATGGTTTGAGCTTCCAATTGGAATGTCAGTTGGTTGCGCTCTTCAATCACTGAAACTGCAATGCTTGACACATTGTTGAATGATGCGAAAGCAGAAGTGGGAGGAATGGTCGAGACCAACCGATGAAGGGCATTGTCCATTGAAGCAATTGATTTGCGAATGGACAAAGATGCAGAATAAATCTGTGAGACAGTTTCGGGAACAGCTGGAAGGGCAAACTGTGAGGAAACAGAATTTGTCACCTGACTCGATGCGACTATGTCCGAAAAGGACGTCAGTAATGGACCATTATCCATGATGAAGTTGACTGCTCGATCATGAAGTTCGGAAGTAAAGTCATGGAATTGGCGGACCAATTCTACAGAAGGATTATCCGCGAGGATACGCCGGACGTCCGAATTTAAATTTTGGTCGCAATTATAATGCGCTGGGGTGGCCATGACTTGACCTATCACCCAGTGAGATTGCCAAGCGAAAGAAGACACACGTGCTGCACTGTTAAGTAACTTGTTGACACTAGAACGTCTAGACAGCCAAATGAAGGTAAACACCCACCAACAGAAAAAACGAAATGCCAGGTGAGAGGGGTAACGAATTTCTGGTAGACTAGACTGAAAGGGAGAGTTCAAAAGTTGTGGGAGGTTCAAGTGACAGGATTGAATAAAGATAAATTGGGATTGAACTACAGGAATGGACTGGTGACCTAGGTACTCAAATAACAAATCGTCATCAGATTGTATGTCCCCATTGTTATAAAAGGCAGGATGAAATACATCAGGATATACAGGAAGATACTGAGTTGACAAGCCCAGTTCATGAAAATAGTTTGCAGCACGTCCAACTTTGTAGAATGTAGTGACCACTGAATTGTTACGCTTAGGAAAACGGGCATTGAGGTCGCGGAGTTCGTCAAAGTGAGAAACCGTTAACAATCGACAAATAAAGTGACATTCAGTATTGTCAGTGTAGCCTTGCTGTTCCACGAATCTGCGAATAAATTGCCAAAAATGTCGGACCACCGGGGCCCCAAATTCGGCAATAAGGTTAGTAAAGATATCAGACATATCTGACATAGTTACCGCCTGAAATTTAGACGGAAGGTATGACTTACGCCCACTACGTGTTGTATATTTAGGTTCACGCGATTTACTGCCATTAAGTAGAACAATGGCCTTAGCTGGAACAATATCATTGCTAGCCAGGGTCCGAGTAGGATGGGCAATTGGAGTTACAGGCGTTTGTTCTGTTGGTGCCGATCTATCAACACCTCTGGCAAGTACCAGATCTTTGGCATTGCGAATGCCCAAAGAAACATTCCTATCAACATCCCATATTTCAAAGGAAGTGAGACCGAGAATGCTGCGAATGACAAAGATACCTTCCCGTTTTGGGGTTAGCTTGGCTGAAATGCCTTTTGAGGCATTACTCAGGGTACGATCAGTAACATAAACACGGTCACCTACCCTAAAGGGAACAATTGGGGCAGTAATATTACACTTATCTCGAGTCTTGTCTTGAGTAAGTTCGAAATTATCTTTGGCCTGTAGTAACGAGAGAGATAGATCTCGTAAAAATACAGAAAATGATCCTCTCAAGAAGGATTCATCAGTGCATGACTGATGAAATTGAAGGAGATTATCCTGAGGATCCCTGTGAGCTCTACCAAATGTGAGAAAAAATGGTGAATATCCCATAGAAGAGTTGACATTGGTGTTCAAGGACCATCTGCCCAAGTATGGTGAAGTCCTTCTACAGCAATAGCTAATCGAGTTTTTAATTCCCTGTGTCGGCGTTCAACTGGGTTTGCTTACGGATGATAACATGCAACTTTAGTCATCCGCATGCCTAGACAATGAGCAGCTTGCTCCATTATGGCTGAGAGAAATTTGGGGCCATTATCGCAGCGGATGGTATGCGGAGTGCCAAAGCGTAGGCAAATTTCAGAGATGAGAATTTTAAAGATGGTTTCGGATTTCGCATTTTCTGCGGGAAATAGTTCAATCCATCCCGTGGAAATGTCGCAGACGGTGAATATATATTCAAAATGGGATGGAGTTCTCGGAAGAGGGCCAACAATGTCAATGGAAATAGTGTGAAATCTGGCGGGTAAAGCCGGAGATGACATGGGAATTTTTCGTTGCTGGGTATTGGGTTTATACTTCATACAAAGGGCACATTCACGAATGTAATTGTGAACTGATTTACGAAGTCCGGACCAGTAGAATTTAGTAAGAATGCGAGAGGACGTTGCTGACACACCTGGGTGACCCGCAACCTCCGCATCATGGTTCCATTGAATGATGCGCAACTTTAAAGAAGAGGGAATCGCCAAACGAGGTTCGTCCGAGTCTAATGTGTCTAAATGACGAAATAGGACACCCTCACGGATGACGTACCCTCGATGAAGATAAGCACGGTTTTCCACTTGGTGACCATCAATATCAGACTCAAGGGCTGAAATGATACGAGCACATTCAGGGTCTTGAAGTTGAGCTGTGCGAAACTGCTCTGAAGTAAGAAAATCACCATCAATATGAATGTTTTGAATCAAAACAATGGGTTCAGGTACAGTTCCCGGTCTAGAAAGCATGTCTGCCAGGTGGTTTAGACAGCCAGGAATGTACTGGACATCAAAAATAAAATTTTGAATCTCCATCAACCACCGTGCAATTCTACCTTTGGGATCACTTTGCGACATTATCCATCGCAATGGATGGTGATCAGTATGGACGACAAACGTCATACCATCTAGATACATTCTGAATCTTTGGATGGCCCAAATTACCGCAAGGGCTTCACGTTCTGTAGTGGAATAATTCTTCTGGGCTTTGTTGAAAGACTTGGACGCGTATTCAATTACCCTCCAATCAGATTCACCCCCTTGAGCTAAGACAGCTCCCATAGCTTCATGAGAAGCATCGGTGAACAGCCGAAAACTTTGATAAAAGTCAGGCTGAGCTAAAATCGGGGCTTTACATAATAGGTTTTTAAGGGAATCAAAAGCTGTCTTGCATTGCTCAGTAAATAAGAATGGAGTATTGTTTTTGAGCAAGGCATGCAACGGTGCCGCTATATGAGAGAAATTAGGTATAAATTTATCAAACCACTTACAAGAAGCGATGAAAGACAAGAGTTTCTTAGTATCACTAGGATATGACATAGTAAGAATATCTTTGACCTTATCGGGATTAGGGCTAATGCCCTCCATGGTAATGACGTGACCAAGGTATTTAATCTTACGTGTGAAAAAGGTGCATTTAGACCTTTACAATTTGAAATTGCGGGAGTCAAGTATTTTAAATATGGACTCAACGACCTGAATATGCTGAGGAAAAGTTTCTGAGACCACGACCAAATCATCTTGGTATATCCATGCAGAAACTTGCGGAAGTTCGGATAACATTTCGTCAACTACACATTGACAATGCGAAGCATAGTTCCTTGCTCCCATTGGCATACAAGTATAACAATACGTGCCTATCGGGGTAATAGTGGAAAAAAACTTACGGCTATCCTCATGAATGGAAATTTGCCAATAACAGTTTCGTAAATCCAAAGTGGTCATATAAGACCTACCCCGCACACTGGCAAGTTATTCATCTACTCTTGGTAGAGGTTAGATATCCGGAATTGTAACTTTATTTAGCTTCCTGAAATCAGTCACCAATCGCCATTCTGTGCTACCATCATGTTTAGTAACTATAATTGAGGGTGCGGCCCATTCTGATACTACAGGAACTAAAAATCCAGCATTAATAAGTTTGCGGATCTTAGCAATGAGGACGTTTTTTTTTTGGTGAGGTTGCATACAACCGGGAAGCAAAAGGCTTTGAATCAAGTAAAATTGAAATGGCCTGAGGGGCACTTTGGCTGGCCCTTTGGGTTCTGCAAAGGTATCACTGTATTTATCTAGAAGAGACTGCACAGTTTGTTTCTGATCCTCATCAAGATTAAAGCCCTCATCATCCCACAAGGCAAGGGGGTAATTTGGACATTATAGCAACACGCAGACATTGTGATATTCTCTTCAGGAGAAGAGTGAGTAAACACCTCAGGTTCGGTGTTGCGGAAAGACCATGAATGGGCCGCGAAGTCTATCACAACACCTGCAGATGAAGGAAAGTCCAATCCCAATATGAAAGGGGCATCTACAAAAGATGGAACAACAGTGACAGTTACTGGCAAGTTTCTATTAATAACAGACACGACAATTTTGGCGATCCAAGCATCAACCAAAGTCCTTCTCTGATCAGCCAATTGCACGGCCTTGGTGACCTTGGTCATGGGAATTTTCAAGGATACCAATAGGTCATAAAGAGATTTGCCTCCTAGAGATATGTTGGCTCCAGAATCGAGCAACGCTACTATAGGCCGAGAGTGAATAGTGCAATCAGCGGACAGAAAGGGATGTTGAGCTGAACCAGCCGTGGAAACAGCGTGAATAATATGGCCTGCGGCTAATAACACCGATGATCCTCCTCCGCCACACCCACTGGGACAGGAAGCTAGAGATGTATTACTTCTTCTGCGTACAGGACACCCGCTGTTGTCCCTTCCCAAATTGGGTAAGGAAGAATTGATAAACTCTTGGGTTTGAATATTATTAACCGATTCACTAGACCCAGCTATGGGATCCGACAAGGGATCTTTTTCTTCAAATGTGGCTTTAGAATTCTTTTGAGACTTCTTTTGCTTAAAGAATTTGTTAGTCGAATTATTACCTTTCTTGGGATTGGTATCTGCTACCCAGAGAGAAGATTCTACCAACCTACGTTCGACGTGGAGAGCCATATCCCACACATCTTGTGGATGTGACAGTAATTAATTGTCTGTCCAGTTGAACTCTAATGTTAGGGTGAAGGGCATTTAACATAAGATTGACTTGTAGTAAAGGGTCAAGCTGAGAATTCATGCTTCTAAACTTATCAGACATTTTGCCGAGAAACTCTGATGTATCCTGCCCTTTGGTTTGGTGAGAACGGAGGAGGTCATTAAGGATTACAGAATCTATCTCCCGCTTAGTATAACGATGCTTTAGGACACGAATCGCATGCTCAACTGTAAAGATTTGGGGACGAACAGAGGCCCACCATGACTTTGCGTCACCCTTATCAATCCAATTGAGGCAATCTAAAACGTCGGCATCACACATGGAAACCTTAGAGGTGGCCACTTCAAACATTGCGATCCATCCTCTAAAATCATCCCTGTTACCCGCAAAAGAATCAACATTGCTGAGAAGGTGAGCTTGCGTTGATGACGACGAAGAAGGCTGCGGGAAGAGTCTGACCTTGTGTGACGCTGGCAGGAATTGCAGGTGAACATGCAGATAAAGGAGGAAGAAGGTTAGTCGTTGGTGTGTTACTGGAAGCAGCACAAGGTTGTTGAAGAAGTCCAACAGGATCATGCAGGCCTTGCGA
The DNA here is from genome assembly GCA_034695085.1 of Cylindroiulus punctatus. Lineage (NCBI taxonomy): Eukaryota > Metazoa > Arthropoda > Diplopoda > Julida > Julidae > Cylindroiulus > Cylindroiulus punctatus. The sequence continues at coordinate 6,859 of JAQFYZ010005024.1, forward strand.
TGAAGCACGAGGAACGCGAACACTAGCATGTGGATCAGGCACAACCGGTTGATAAGGTAATCTAACCGGGATACACGGCTCCTTAAACGTGACATATGGAGGATTGGTTACCACAAGCTGCGGGTGCGGAAACGGACGTTGATGTGGAGCAGTATCCGCAATAGAAACATGCATAGGTATACGGACGAGTCTTCAGTAGACACAATAGTTGGCAAATTGCGGATGCTTCCTGTCTCTGGTAACACACCAGACGGAGTTGATGACGAGTTAAGAGTTGATATTTGGTTGGTAAGAGTAGAAACGGCATCGTTGGCCTGAGCCAACTGACGTTCTTTTTCTTTCAAAGCAGCAAGAAGTGCTGTTAGCGTCACTGTTAGGGTATTATTTGTTCGATCCTGGATCTCACGGGCCATCCGTGATTCAGCTTGAAATTTCGCAATAATTGAAACGGATTGTGAGACGAAGTTGGCAATGGCCGGATCACCGTCACACCGCTGAGAAATATTCGCAGGAAGTAGAAAAGTTCCATCCTTAGTAATTTCAACTCGAGACGAGGGACTTGTGACTACCGGATTCCAATGAATTCCTATAATGCTGCTATCTTGCGGAGGTACAGGTGCGGAAGAATATCCAGTGACAGCCTCCAACACCGGCATGGAAGGTGACAGTGACCCTTCAGGTGACGGAAATGGCGACTCCATTAATTCATTAGTAATCCAAGAATGATGTAATGTGCATAGCACCACCAAAAGAAAAACTAAAGATTGTTGAGCCATATCTTTCCATCATTGCCTCGTCAGCCTAAGTGCGGAAGTACTGCATTGTGAGGGTCATAAATTAGGCAGTTAACCCATACTCCTGACTTTCCAGGAAAAAGGGGCAAGCTCCTATGGTCTGTACTAGTCATGGGGTTTCTAGTGGAACTGCTACGTTGGGCGCCAGTTGTGAGGGGTGAAAGTTAATCACCTCCTCATTGATCTGCGGAAGAGTTAAATCCGCAGATATTGATGAGAAAGACCCTAAGTACTTCTATTCCCATACGTGGGTTACACCAATTGCAAGTGAACGAAAGTTAAACATTGCAAGACAGGCTTTATTGGCATACATGGGTTTCGCAGTGGCGTACAGAGCAATCTGCTAGACGTTAAGTAATCGCGCCTTAAATACCACTAATTAAGGGGCGGGGTTACAGTTAACAGGTGGTTGGTTGGCCGTGTTGGCCAATATGAGCTTAGAGGATTCCTCCGGTTAAGGTGGTTGGCCGACCATGTCGGCCAATGTGAACTCAATGGGTTCCTCCCGTTATAACTTGTGGTAACTCTGACAGTGAAATAAAAAACCTTATTATATTTTAAAAACCAGTTATTGCACTAATTCTCATTAGCGAAACAGCACATTGTCATGTCATACACATGCCACAATTATAAAGTCAGTTGTAAAATATGAAGATGATGTGCCCACACCAGTGACTAATTCATAACATGCCAGAACACTGGTAACAGCTTTGGTTCTCCAATATGTCTGCGGGTGCATCCAGGTATCACTACAGTGCCAATTGTTTGTCACTCCATGCATCCCAATGCACAATTCGTCACCACTATCCTTAGTCATGCACATTGTTGTAGATCCAGTTGATGCCCTTATGTTTCAGGGTCGTCTGCCTCTAATAAATTCAATATGCTTTTGTGTGGTAATGCCTATGCCACCGATTCCAAGCCAAGTGGTGCTCCATGCCTGCCTTACTGGAGCTTGACTTGAGCACTCAGCATGACTTAGAGCTGAGCTATTACCACAGCTGCTAAAATGTGACTCGCCAAATCTTGGAGCATTGCTAGGTTGATCTCTCCTGGATTCTTGCTTACATCGATGACCTATTCCTGGTTTGTGTAGTAATTTTGTCTGCATTGCGAATTTTATCAATGAAATGAGGTCTGGAACATCCTAAAATTCCTTTACAGGGGTAGATGACGGACGTGAACTTTCATTTTATGTGGTAATTCCCTGCAGACCTCTGCAGAAAAAAAATTTGCCCGAAACAATTTTGCAGGAAATAGTCTTTTTTTCTGCAGAGCACCCTCTGTGGACCAACTTGTGCAGAACATTTCGTTCACACAATAATCTGCTGAATTTTAGCTTAGTGGTTGTCGAAATATAGGCTATATACAGGCTATTATAATCAGTGGCATAACTGACGATCCCCCTAGCCCCCTCAGTGCAGGGCAGCCCACACCTGATCAGGGGCCCATATAGGCCAACTAGATGCATAACTCATTCTGTCGATAAATTTCTTCAGAATGTATTCTGCAGATAAATCTCGGCTCAACAGGGTCGAACTGTACATATCTTTCTGCACAAACACTTCTGCAGAAAAAGGCACCAAATATATGCAGAAATGTGTCTGCAGAATGTATTCTGCAGCCACATGTGTAAAAAACTGACTACCCCACCCCCTTCCTTCACAATCGCAGCTCCCCCTGCATAAATCAAGGGTAGATTTATTTAGTTTAAACAAACACTATGCTCTAAGCATTTACAATGGCAATTTAAGGACAAAGGAAAAATGGAGAAGCAAAATACAGCAAGTCCTCTCTGCTTGTGTTTTCCTTGTAGAGTGATGCTGTGGAAGCGAGATCTTGAGCATCAGGGATGGAAGCAGCCTAAATCCACAGCATGTGTACTTTATCTACTGGTCCAGATGGGGTCTTTGGAGGTTTCCCTTCGAATTTGGAGAAGAGCCATCTGGAACATAACATAGGGAATGCACGCACATATGCAACAGGCCTGGAACACTAGGTGACGCTGATTCCTAAATACTCTGAAATCAGAGGCAATCAGCACTAAAATTGCAATTGTGGGCAAAATATAGCAGCTACACCTTGAGTCCTTGCTCATAAAAGTTAGTTTAACATCCTAACTAATTAATTCTCAAGTTAAATCGCATGGATGGGTTGAATTCATTTCAGGAGTAGTCAAAAATTGTGCTATAGTGTATGGCAATCATAATAATAGAGAGGCGGTATACATTGTAGAGGATATTGAGCATCTCTAATCTCTAGAAATTTCGGCATGGATTCATTGCTCTGGTGTTACACTTGCACTTGCATAAATATCAACAGTTCTGTTATGATTCACTTACCTGGGGGACAATGTAATGAGGGGGACAATTCCAAGCTGCTGACAGCATGCTACAACACCCTGTACAATGATGCACCAAAACTCCCACCTGGGGAGATGACGCAAATCACGCGCCATGGAGGATGTTTTCAAC
>JAQFYZ010005025.1:0-10121 GCA_034695085.1 Cylindroiulus punctatus
TATCGGAAGTCAACATTGACGATTCACATACCCAGGTGATCACTGGAACAGAGGACTGCTGGATGATATCCATGGCAGGAAAACATCAGAGGAATTCACTGCTCAAAATCGAATGACTCATTGATTGCGGAATGGCATTCTCGGAATGCTCGTGTTGGAGTAAAGTTCACTTAAGTTGTAGTGCGACATAAGACAGTGAAACTTTACAGAAGTTTGGATCATTATCCAATCCTGGCACAATAGCACTTAATTAAGGTGAGCATTGCAAAAACTTCACGGGCAGTCGAAGTTTTTTTTTTTGTTAAGTTTCAATTTAAGGCAAAATGCTTGATAAAAAATTAATCACCATTCCTTGTTATTTTGGAAAATGGTGTTGGGCTGGTAACAGCTTGAAAAGATGTCCCATAGAAAGGATCAAACTCACTAAATGTTAAGTCTATGTTGAGAGCATGTTGGGAGTTCCTACAGCCAGGCTTGCCAAGAGAGAATTGACCTCTTAAACAAAGAAAAAATTGCACCTGGTAAAAAAAAAGGTACCCACTCCCCTGCACACAACAAGGTGGAATCTTTCTAAACTTTGACCTGACCCTGGGCAGCCCAATTGGCTGTAAACGAGGGCAGGTCGAAAAGTGCAAGTATTGCGTATGGGGGAAAAGCCAAAAGTGCCCCTGGTGCTTGGTAGCAGCTCTGCAGCGCTGCATGCACAGTCCCAGGTAAGGCAATGGAGCAGGGCGTTCAGCATGGGGTAGCTAATCCCATGCTAAAAGCCCTGGTTAAATTTGAAATGGCTTTTTTGAAGTCATGAGGGACAACCATAAATGAAGGGGAAAAAAGGAAATAATAAATGGCCGTTTCGGTAGGTAATTGTCTCACAAATAACAACAAACTGAATATTGTCAAGCATAAAGATGATTTAAAAGTGTGTTGTGTAACAACTGAAATTTGGTGACTTTCAATATTTATATGTGAAAAGGCGACTTTATCAACAACGTTTTGAAAATGCGCCATCTCTGGACAACATTTAGCAACAGAACCACATGTTAATTAGCTGTTTTCACATATAAATAGTAAAAAACCCACCAAATTTCAGATGTTACAGAACACACTTTTAACTTATCTTTATACATGACAATATTCAGTTTGTTGTTATTTGTGTTAATTTAATTGAAAAGGTCACTGGAAAAGTGCGCCGATAGTTAGCATAGAGATAGGGATATTTTTGTCTGCTCAGCGAAGGACTATGCATCCCCCTTAATATTCAATCAATGTTTTGACTCAAAATATGAAATGTTTTAGATGTAGTTAGATTAGTTAGATTAAAAGTTTTAATATGGGGCAGATATCAAGATGCATTTTTATTGATCGCATGTATTATACAGTTATTACATTGATAAGAAATTGACTGTGGTTTCATCAAGGTTTAGGGATAAGTCGAAAAATTTCTTTCATGCACATTGTATTCCATAGGTTTCCTAAGTATATTTATAGAGGGAACCTTTATAGGATTCAAGAACCAAGAGATCAAACTGATATTATATTTAAAGGCGACCAGCACACAGGTTTCCTTTAGATATCATAACAATAGTTGTTTACTGTGTAACATCGCCTATCTTGGCATGTACCACATGCCAGATAGCTTAATTGAGCTAAATTTAATTGACTTATGAACCCAGTATAGACCTGCAACCCAGACCTGGTCAAATTACCAATCATTGCATAAAAACAATTTTCTTTGCGTAATGACATACTATAAAAACTACCACTAATAGGAATAAATATGAAAAATTGCCACAAAAGTCTAAAATGGCTTAACAATGAGGCCTAACTAGTTTTAATTAGGAGAATCAATCAGTTTTGCTGTTTAAATTGTATTTTCAGAATTGGGAAAAACAGCTGTCTGAGCTGTCTTATGGTAGTAGTGAGAATAGTTTTGCAGGCTGGGCAATGATCATGTACTGATCTCTCGCTGTACACATTAAGTGCCTTGGAAACACTAAACGGCATACGGTTACATGCAGACGTCTTGCACATTTATCTAATTAAGTCATGCATGTTGACTCCTACCTTGACTTGACTTAAGTATAATTACGGCATGGCATAGTAGGTAAAACTAGTCTACATTAATGACATATTTTCATAAATGTAATTAAATGTCCATATGTAATACATGCGCAAGTATTACAAATTCCTTAATTGCGATTTTTTTTTTGACTTTTGATTTCTTCGCAACCAATTCTTTGGGAATACACTGTAGTAGAACATAACATTCTTATTAGGTTTTCAAAGGTCTACATCCAATCCATAGCAGCTAGATATACAAATATTTGCAATGAGAAATGCCACAATACTCAAGATTGTACCAATATACATGATTTAAATGAATTCTTGAAAGTGGAAAAAAATATAAACAGCTTTGAAACGAATTCGAGTTCTGTCATCATTATTATTATTATTATTATCCGTTCAGTCGTCATAAGCCAACATTCTGTATTTTGTTCTGTCAAGCACAGCTTCCTCAAGCTGTTCAATAGTCATATCAGTGTCGGCTTTGATGGAATCAAGCCAACGTGTTCTCTGCCTTCCTCTTCTTCTGGATCCACTGACCATGTCAAGCATCACATCCTTTTCCATTGTATATTTGGAATAAAAGAAACCATATACCAAATCGATTGTCTTCATGATATTGTTTCAAACGCTTTTCCAAGATGTTTGTCTATAATTTGTTATGCTACGGTTTAAATTTCTGAAATGGTATTTATGGGAATTTTGGTAAGAATGAGTTGGGGAAACCATCATGCATAACAAGAAAGCAATGCTGCTTTATACTGTATGCCTTTGCTGTCGATATTAATGTTCTCTTACATGTATAATGAAATTGTAGTATCCAGCATTTCTGTTCCTAGTTTTAATGAAAAAATAATATTTTCGAATAATATATTTCTTTCGACATTACTATTTATAAAGAACCCAGCCCTTTGGGTAGTACATGTTCAATAAAATGCATGTAATTTCTCAACACCTTCGGTTATGCAAGGAAAACGGTCTTAGAGAAAACACGACCCAAAGCTTCACAATATTTTACTTGACTACATGCAATTTAATAAGTTTTTTGAATTCATAAATTATTTCTGTTGCATAGAACATATGAGCCTTGCATGTATGACCAATGAGTACATAAAACCAAATAACAAGAAATCAGTTTCACAATATAATGTTTCGTAAGTTTCAAACAAGAGCATTAGAATTGAAAAGTAGCTGCTAAGGACAAGTTAGTAAATTTCAGCAGAATGCAATTTAATAGCAGAATACAATTAATACAAAGATTTATGGCGTGAGCCCACACGTGTTGGCCGATGTTGGAAATCTGTTGGCATAGTTGGTAAAACGTTGGCAAAGACAAACAAACGTTAGCAAATCATTGGCAAAATGTTTGGTGCCAGCCTATAAGTTGACAAAATGAATGTTGGGTGTAAGTGATTGTTATTGTAATCTGAAGCTGGCAATGTCGGTTTCATATGATGTTAGCAGGACAACAAGATATTTGATACATTGCTAACGTTGGGCCAGTGAGACATTTGGTATATGCTGCACCTATATTGTTAAAATAAGTTTAAGTTGGCTTGCCAACACAAGCCAACATTTTTTGGTAACTCGGGTAGTGGAAAACTAGCTGAAGCTGCTTCGATACTTGAATGCAAGTAGAATTTTTTTAACATCCATTGAAACTTCGTCAGTTTTTGCTGAAAATTGCCCCATTGAGTGTAGTTAAAAAGAGGATCCATAACGATGTGATTGAAGAACCCCTATTAGTACCTTGAAGAGGCACTATTAATAGCACATCTGAAGCCTTCAGATGCTGCTGGCTTTTGTCCTCAAGATTAATGGAAAAATTATGCTCTGCCAACAGACAGCAAATGGATGAAAAGCCACCAATTGAAAGATGCCATCTTATAGTTTTTCAACTCACGCTTGAATTGCTGATCACTTGCTTAACCTAAACCTGCTCCTGTCTGTTTGTTGGCATTGAGGCTCGATTGAGCATGCACTGTAGGTGCTCCTTCAAAATTTGATATGTAATCTGATGATCTATTATGCAAAAACTGCTGCAGGAAAGGATTGTTTTCGATTCAAGTTGAAACTGCATGCGCACATCAATCAAATGTGTACGCGTTGTGATTCCCAACAAAGACTTCTCTTTTCCCACTTTCAGCATCTCCCATGTGGCCCACAGTTGCAAATTTAATTCTGTTGCATAATAGCATGTTGCCATTCGCTGCCCATGTGGATATCACCTCCTCGTAAAGCTGATGAGCATCAATCTAAGGCTTCCATGCAAAGCAAGTTGTTTGGAAATATCGATTTGATGCTAGGAGTGGCAATTACATTGCTCGCCTCCTTTCAAGCCATTCTGTGCCGAGACTGATCAGTTTTGTTAATAAAATCGGTATTTCGCGCCAGGAAAACCTTCGAAAAATGCAAAAATGGTTGCTGGACTGACAGCTACTAAATTTAACTTTTGTGCTTAGGATTGTGTTCCCTGCCAGGTTTTATGATTTCGTGATTGGATTTTCCATGCAATATTGCAGGCGAATCCAGGGTGGAGGGTGGTGGGTGCGGACCCCAGTTTTGCTGGCAGGGTGTACTAAATGTCAGGAATGATGTATACTTTCTTAATAACAACATCGGAAAGTGTGGGTATTGGGCTTGTGCAATGGCAATGGTGGCGCTGCAGTTATCAATTACATGCTTCCTGTTCACTTGTAATTTTTTAGCTTAATTTTGGTCAAGGGGGATGCATAGTCCTTTGCTGAGCAGACGAAAATATCCCTATCTCCATGCTAACTATAGGCGCACTTTTCCATTGAGCTTTTCAATTAAATTAACACGAATAACAACAAACTGAATATTGTCAAGCATGAAGATGAGTTAAAACCGTATTCTGTAACAACTGAAATTTGGTGGCTTTCAGTATTTATATATGAAAAACGGCTAATTAACAGTGTGGTTCTGTTGCTAAATGTTGTCCAGAGATGGCGCATTTTCAAAGTGTTGTTCATAAAGTCGCATTTTCACATATAAATATTGAAAGCCACCAAATTTCAGTTGTTACAGAACACACTTTTAACTCATTTTTATGCGTGACAATATTCAGTTTGTTGCTATTCGTGTTAATTTAATTGATAAGCTTACTGGAAAAGTGCGCCTATAGTTAGTATGGAGATAGGGATATTTTCGTCTGCTCAGCACTACCCGCAAGTCGATCTCTTTATTTGTTAAGTATCAGCAGCGCCGCCAAGGGAAAAGAAATTGCACGAATAGATGTCTATTGGCAAAATTCATGCAGTGACAACACTAGCTGTGCCCCCCCCCCCTAATTTTCTTAATTTTTTTTAAAACATTCTGCGATATGATTGGTCGACAATAGAGCAGAGCTCAACTCTTACTTTTGTTCTAATTTTCTTATTTTTTTTTTGTCTTACGAGAACATTAAGAAAAAATTAACTCCAAAATTAGAGAAAAATTACAGCACGGTAATATTAGCCGCGGCTCATGTAGGATTATCACCCATGAACCAACGGGTGCAGCCCAGGCTCAAATCACTAAGTAGTTTCAACACCATTTATTATATGCACATCGCAGCATTTAACAACTTGGTCCAAATGACCATTAAGAACTGTAACTGACAATAGATATTACAAAAATTTACATAAACCCCATTCGACTGGCTGATTTTTTATTGCCTTTTAAAAGGCTCTGCTTGTGTACAGGTAGTTAGGAAATCTGCAACAAGTTATGGATCTATAAATGTCACGTGTTCTTAAGTGGTATTATAATAATAATAATAAGGGATATAAACGAGATATACGAAGGATCTAAGCAGATTTTAGACTTTCCCGTCATTACTGGAGCATTATGCTAATGCATAGAAGGTAAGATTGCCTAAAGTATGAGATATGCGAGGGATGGATCGTAAATAGTGGCAACACCTGATACACATATATCAGTAAAATTGCAGCGAATTGCAACAGATATTATACATGTATATACATGTATATATGTAGCATCACAACACTGTTTAATGCTAGGCCCTGTTTGAAGTGCTAAACAAAGAATAGATAAATCTTTATAGTTGTAACATTTTCAACAATCACATCCATGCACATTCAAGCACTAAAAGAACATAAAATTCGACATATCATGAATTCACACAGTACAGGGACAAAATGCCATGGCAATCTTAATCGTAAAATGATAAAGTCAAGGCTAATTTATACAATTCAACTGTGACATACAGTGTGTATGTCACAGTTGAATTGTACCAATTACATACATTCATGTAATTTGCCACAAAATGTATTTAAGATATGCTGTATAAAATGATCAACTTCAATCAAACCTTATACAGACACTCAACTAGGTTTTTTTATGTTCTCCAATACCGTGAGTAGATCAGTTGGTTTTCCATAATAAGTTTTCATAATAAGTTTACTACTAATTGATGGAACGCCATTGGCGACGGTATTTGAGCAGTAGATTTTCAGTATATTTTAGGATATATTCCAGAATCTTCCCTGTTCCAGTTGTGCACATTTACATATATACATGTACATGCATATTTATTTTCGAATTCTAGCTTCTTCACTCAAATGGCATATTCACATATTCAGCTGCATATATTGCTTATTTCTAATGGTTTGTTTTGTTTGTTTGTTCGTCTAGTTTCGTCTCTTGATGGATTTTTCAGAACAGGTATGATCAATATAAGCCTAAACACCTTGGATAACACGACTTACATGTACCCTAACATGACATAATGAAACATAAATTCAGTTTAATAGGCTCTGAACCCCATGCTGCTGTTAACACATTAACCGTATATCATTTAATTAACTCTGAACTAGTGTTTGAAAAATATCAGATGTGCACAATTGGTGCAGGGAGCAGTATTCTGCCCCATTTGAAAAAAATTATGCAGAATTATGCACAGTCTGCAGAAACGTTTCAGCTAAACATTGTACAGCATTATGCATAGATTTGATATCTTTTTCTGTGGAATATATTATGCAGAAATATTTATTAAATATCATGCAGAAATATTATGTGCCTAAAATATTATTCAAAAATATTTGCATTAACCATAGTAGTAAATCTGTGCAACTGGCTTTATGCAGGATTAGTTCGGCATAACTTTTTTTTAAGAATATGCCGTTTTTCCACACAAATACATACCTCTGCCCTGAACAAACTGCTTAAAAAAAAGAAACGTGCTTGAAAGAAATAATCATGTATTCATAAAATGTCGTTTGACGAAAGAATGATATATGTATATAAATGTGTATAAATGTGCAGTGCCAAACCATTTGAGTTTCAGTTATCATTATTTTAGTATGCAAAAACAATGGGTTCAGATGCTGAGAAACATTGAAGTTGAAAGAATAAAATCGCAATGAGCGCTTCGTGCACAGCTGTGATTGATTCATAATACCATTTTCACTTGATTATAGAAATGCTTACACATTAAGAAATGCTTTTTTGCTCATATGATTTGAAAGACCTAAAAAGGTTGAACATCATTGATTTCAACGCATTATTTTACAAGACAATTTGTTTGGTAATATTGAAAAAGGATCAACGCCTTGGGGAAACATCACATGGAAGAAATTATGGATTAATGGATGGCATGTAAGTCATTATATGACGTTGGAGGCTGGAGCTGTAGTCTCTTGTATACACAGCTTTCCACACCTAAGTAAAACACTGACAATAAGAGATGTCATGCAACCAGCAGTAAAAGCTGCAAGATAACGAAAATGAAAATTTCTAAAAATCTTGCATAAGAGCGACATTTTAGAAATTAGTTTTCTTGTCAAATCCATATATGATTTTGTCTTTGCCTTATATCACCACCATCATTTCAACTTCCAAGAACTGTTTCGTTTCTTTAACGCTCATACATTATTTATTCTCGTTTAAATTGATAATTACATTGACTTTTTACAACGTCGCTGTTCATCCACAAGATTTGCATAATAACATATAGTGTATATACAGTCTTTTTTTTTTTGAGAAGCAAAGATTTTCGCCAAGTTAATTAGCACACCGAATAGACTGTAATATACATACACGTATTTGCAGTCATGTTTTTTTTTTTTTTTTTTTTTTTTTTTTTTTTTTTTTTTTTTTTTTTTTTTTTTTGTTTTTTAAATTGCAATACCATTATAGGCAATGCACGTTGCAATGCCATTTTCCCTCAATTAAATATCGAAAATCACTTTTTATACGACTCGTAAAATTGCCTTTTCGAAGTTTTTTTGTCAAAGTACATCATGACATTTCTCAAATCAGTGCTTCTGATTTCACACTCCTGAGCACAAATGAAAAACGTGAAAGTACTCATGAAAGGAAACAAAATGTCGCTTTTTTAAAGGGGTTCTCGACATCACTGACCATTTTGCTTTTCAAAAATAATTTCAGTTCTTATTATTATCACAACGCTATTGACGTATATTGTCACTATCTGAGTCTTAAGGAATCAACAATATTATTGCTCTTGTAGCAACATAGCCAATAATAAAGCAACATAATTTATGGGCAACATAAAATTTGTTTCATTATTAGCATTTCTAAACAGATTTTCACTCCATTATTCTAAATAATTTATCAAAATAGTTAGCCTGCAGCCTTCCTTAATTTCTATAATGTAACAGCAGACAAGAACAAAATAATGTATTAGTGAATTTCCAAGAAGTGTATGCAAAATCATTTGTGAAATTGTGCATGCAAATATTTCGCCTACGGCGTTCCTAAAATAATATATACAATCGAGACTATTAATTGGGTGGTGGACCCCTGGCTGAATGTATGCATGTAACCATGTTGTGATAGTGCATCAACATCAGCCATGAATGACATTTGAAGATAATTTCATTAATCTGAAATGGTCGAGTGAAATAACGTTTAATTGCACTACTAATTCAATACTTATTTTGCCATCAGTCAGGTTGCTCGACTTCATGTAGCCTCACCTCTTTTCCCAAAGCCATCTTAAGCTGAATCTAAGCATAAAATGTATTAATCCTGATGCAATTAAACGTAGTGCCCGGATTGGATTTGCATGCATTTCTTTAATGACATCTGCTAGAACTCCCATGTGCTTGCAGGGGACATGTGCAAATGAGTTTGATAATGCCATGAAGCCAACGTTCTTAATCTGGAGCATAGCGACATTCAGATCAAAGGATTGTGGTTATTCTGGGAAAGAAAGTGATGATTAAACTTTCTGACATTTTTGCTCTGGAGATTGGCTTATTTAAATGCGTTGGACTATAAAGAGTGTATGCAACGAAATTGTTAATTGGCTAAGTGTCTTGAACAGCTCAATTGACTGAGATTAAGAAAGCTTTTATTTCTAAACGTTGATCTAATGCATTTTCTGCAAAGTTCTTTGATAATTGCCCGAGCTCCAATTCCGTTAATTGTGTAAGGAACCATAATCCCACTTCAATTTTCTCTTTGATTGAAGGTTGCAAGGAGGAGTCCCTAGAATAGCCCTAGAAGTCCCCGGAGTCAGCGGTTTGGGTTGCATCAAGTCAGTCCAAATTGCAGTGGGAAATATTTTCCGAAAAACGTGGTACAAATTTCCAGAAAATGTTTCCTCTTTTCTGGTGAGGAAGCATTTCTGCAGAAAGACTTTGTAAGAAATAGGCTGTTTCTGCCAACGGTAAAACACTTAGTATTTTATTTCAAAAGTTGTAGTACTGTTTGTATTCAGCAAATTCATGTATATTACTTGAAGACGAAAGACCTACATGTAGAACAACAGTACCATCATATTTGAAAACAGGCTATGATATCAGCAATGATGTGGAAATTCTTCATTCCCATGCTTGGCAACTATGACGACTTTTGACTATACATTTATATATATAGCCAAAGCCATGCATTACTACCACTAATCCAATGTTGTTCTAACTCCCGGGTCAAAATAAGACAATACAAGAAAGCTAACTTGAGGGGCAGCAGGCTGTTCCCATATGGAAAATAATATGCGTATAATATATCAAAAATATATGTGGATATATCTGTAATATACTAAACATATATATTACAAAACATGTTAT
>JAQFYZ010005026.1:0-10119 GCA_034695085.1 Cylindroiulus punctatus
TGCTTCCTGATCACTGGAATTTTTGTCCAATTTTGGAGTTAATTTTTGCTTAACTTTTTCTCTTAAAGCCAAAATTTTAAAAAATAGACGAAAATTAAGGACACCCTGTATCTTAGGACACCCTTGACCTTAGGTTTTAGGATGTCATGAATCTTCTGTTAATTATTGGATACCCTTAATCTGATGCTTCCTGATCACTGGAATTTTTGTCAAATTTTGTAGTTAATTTTTTCTTAACTTTCTCTTAATGCAAAAAAATTTAAAAAAAATAGACGAAAATTAAGGACACCCTGTATCTTAGGGCACTCTTTACCTTAGGTTTTAGGATGTCATGAATCTTCTGTTAATCATTGGATGCCGTTAATCTGATGCTTTCTGTTCACTTGTAATTTTTGTCCAATTTTGTAGTTAATTTGTTCTTAACTTTCTCTTAATGCAAAAAATAAAAAAAAAATAGAAGAAAATTACGAATAGAGCTCCAGTTTAGACCAACCATGTCGCAGCATTAAAAAATTAAGAAATTTGGGCAGTGCTACAGCCAGTGTTGCCAGATGCTGCATGAATTTACTGGGGATTTTCTTGCGGCGCTGCTGCCAATGGACATCTATTCGTGCATTTCTTCCCCCTTGGCGGCGCTGCTCATACTTAAGAAAATTTACTTAAGAAAATTTACTTAAGAAAATTAAGAGATTGGCTGGTGGGTAGGGTCGGAAAATTAGAATTGCAAAATTTAGACCAATATTAGCCAAAAAATTCAACTGGACAGGAAGCATAACAGCCTGTACTGTAGTTGTTGTGGCATTTTCGATCCAAACCATAATTTTTTGCACCAAATTTCTCGAAAATCTAGTTCGGCGCTGATCACGAGTTAATTTGAAATTCTGTTCGTGACCGCCAATTAAGTGACATTTTGGTGCAACAGCAGCCTGGCTTAAGCCGTTTCCAGCGCCTGCGTTAATGGCTTTTTTAAACGACATTCTTGGCCAAACTTAATTAAAAATTCTTCTCAGCTCGCACTAAAATAAATGCTATCGTAACGCGTTTGCACTCGAGCGACTCTAAACGAGCAATTTTAAGGGGCCTTTGGATCGACTTCCTCCTTATTTTATTAATTAATAAGGGGAATTGATGAGTCCATGGAAATCAAGCTCCAACTGCACCATTGCCCGTTAAATCAGGGATAAGTTCACTAATGCATCACCTCTTGAATTATTAAAACAATCACATAAAATTCAGTTTTTCAGTCTTGTCTAAATTTTCTCGAAAATACTGTATGTACATGTACATGTAGCAATCGTCTATGCAATTTCTTGTCATAACTCTTTGACCCATACAAGTTTTAATATGATCTTGGGGTCAACTCTTATTAAATAATGATAAAACAATAAAAAATAATAATTTCCAATGTCCATGATGGGACAGTTCGGATGATGGTCCAATACCAATTTTGCGCATGTTTTTTGAATGGGGTGTGGAGCACATATTATCTCGTCACCAAGGTGGTTAAACTGGATTAATAATTTGGGGACCAGTGTTTTGGTCTTGTTGGAATTAAGCAACTGCTCACTTAATTAGTATGCTCGTGGAATACTGTACAAACAGGCAGGCACACTGGCGTTATTATGTCGGCCAATTAATATGCAAAACAGTGTTAGCTGCAGATATCGTCTACTGTCTCCTATCGCCACATTACACGTGTTCTAAGGCGCTGTTACGGCGCTCCTGATGACGGTGGTTGGCCTCACAAGAAAGGATGGGATTAAATTTGGCTTCAGTAATGGGCCTAGCACCAAACCACCCCCTCAACACGCCGTGGATAAAGCACAAGGGTAACATGCAGATTAGCCAGTGAAATGAAAAGTGATTTGTAACGTCAAACCTCATTAACCAATAATTAAACATGGCGCAGCTTCCACTATTCATCTTCATCAGGGCCTATTATGAGGCCGGAAGTGCTATGCAGATCATGAGGTAAATCATGAGGTAAATATGGTGTTCAAGTTTGCACAAAACTGGTTGTTGTAGAAGTGACTGAAAACTGGTAATATGTTTCAAACATACAATTAACCAGCTCTGAACTGGGAGGGTGCACACTGGTTGCTGTAGAGCTAACCAGTTTAATCAGTGTTTTCATCAGTTTATTCAATCCCTTCAAATTTCATGCCATTTTTATCACTTTACAATCAGGTTTTAACCAATTTACAACTGGTGTTCACTTACCAGTTTACATTTAACTTATCCCAGGTTATCAAATCTGACCAGTTTGCATTCAGAATCCTAATTCAGTTAAAAATCAATTTTCACCCCTTCACCATTTTTTACAGTTAATCAGTTCGTTACATTTTCCTCCAGTAGTTTATTTTTGATAACAAATGTAATGAGTCGTTAACAGTTACATTCAATTTACACCACTTTTCATTTACTTCTTACTATACATGTAGCTTAAATTCCATTTTCACCAGTTAATCAGTTCCACCAGTTAATCATTTCCTACAGTTAATTTTCACCTGTTTGCATTTTTCATCAGTTTAGAATCAGGTTTCACCAGCTTATATTTTTTACTACTTCAGAATCAGTTCTCACCAGTTATCTATTTTCATAAGTTTATATTTTTCCCTACTTTAGCATTAGCTTTAACCAGTTTATCCATTTTCCCCAGTTTGCATTTTCCACTAATTTAGCATTAGTTTTCACCAGTTAATCCATTTTCCCCAGTTTGCATTTTCCACTAATTTAGCATTAGTTTTCACCAGTTAATCCATTTTCCCCAGTTTACGTTTTCCACTACTTCAGCATCACTTTTCACCAGTTTATCCATTTTTACCAGTTTCACTTTCACCTAATTAGTTCTTTCCAATTTCCACCAGCATTTTCCCCTTTTTCACTACTTTATAATGAGTTGTTACCAGCTTGTAATCATTTTCACCAGTTCACAATTCATTTTTTTATAAGCAATTTTCACCTGTGAGTAATTTTTCACATCAGCTAGGAAGATAAGGAAGTCGAGGCATGTAGAAAGTATGCAATAAAAACTGAAAGCCATAATTTACTTGCATTTTATCTTAATAAAATTACCAACTCCCATTTCGTCAAGGGTGTTGAGGGTGATCAGAATGTGCTCAAAGACCATGTTTGACACGTGTGAAAATGGCAAAAAGTGTCTTTACAGTTGGGAAACATGCATGTCCCCCATGACCGTTTGGTGGCGTTTCATCGCAGTTTTTCATGGGTGTTTCATTTCGTTTGCTCAGTGTTCACACGTCCTCTCTGTGTTCACTTTCCAGTTGAATACAAATGACTGGATATTTTTATGAAAAGAGCACTCGGCATATTCGCCCAGACATCTAGCCTGTGTTTTCTTTGAAAGGTTACTCACCTAGAATGCAAATGCCAGTAATTTACATTTGGGATTTCACTTCAAAGCTACCCTGCACTTTTTTTCCTTCTCCATCTCCAGGAATAAGTGCGAAGCATCCACGCATAGACTTTTGAATTTGTTACCAAATTTACAAATTGTGTCATGTTTGTGGGCTGATAGTGGGTTTTCATAGGAAAGGTCATCTCACGTATGAGCAGCAAAAAACAGCTGAATGCGCCAGAAACAATCGATAGTTTTTTAAAGGGAAACAATGAAAACAAACGATTTTCACGTGAACTTTATGCGGGCGTGACGGGGTTGGGGTCAGAGGTCAGACGAGATCGGAGACGCGCAGTGGCAGTGCCACATCTACTGAAATGAAATGCATTTTGCAATTTAAATATGAGAATGTATTATGTCATCACCACCCCCTTGTAACACCCTTCATGTGCTGACGTCATACCCTATATTAAATGAAATATTATGCATTGTATTCATGCAAAATATGTTTTAGAAACCAAAAACGCTGTATGCGATTTTTTTTGTGGCAAAATTGGATGGATGCGTTTGGTGCATTTTCAACCAAGTTTTTATTTTAAAAAATATTACGAATTTGAGTCATCAAAATGACTTATCGAAACCAAAAACGCTGTACAGGATTGCATTATTTTGCAAAATTAGGTGCATTTTATGTATTTTAAACCAATTTTTTTATTTTAAAAAATATTACGAATTTTAGTCTGCGAAACGCCTTTTTGAAATAAAAAAAGCTGTAGACGACATTATTTTCTTTTTTACAAAACTAGGTGCATTTGATGGGTTTTAAACTGCATTTTTTATTAAAAAAAATTACGAATCAGTACATTTTATTGGTTGACTTGCCACACTTCTCTATTGACCATTAACATTCCTCTTAATTTTTAACCCATCCCCGATTAATTGAAATTATTAATTGGGATAAAATTCACCGTTTGTCATTTTGAAAAATTTAATGATTAAATTTTTGTTAACTAGATGTGCTTCTGTTTGCCTGACTAACATTTTTTGATAACGGATTGACAAACGAATTTTGATCAAATTCTTAATTTGTGGGTCAATACCTGACAATTTTGAATTGATATTTACCAAAATTATATCAATGTCAGGCAAACAAAGCACATTTTTGTGATACTTTTAGATACCTCAGAAATACCTAATAAATACCTAAAATATATCTTGAATTTCCTCGTGAATTTCTTCAGCAAACGGTCATCCATACAGTTTTCATTGACTTGTTTGGCTTGGCAATCACGCCTGCAGAGGATATTGCCCAGCTTTGTTTTAAGCTTGGACAATACTGTAAGCTAGAACTGTGTCTGATGAAGTCACCTCAAAAGTTACCGTGTCCATTTGTAGTCAGTAGAGTGACCAAGAAGTGCTTAAAACCTCTGCTTCCACAATGGCGAGGCAGAATAAGCCACCTATCTAAGAAAGTTGATTGCTACTTCCGGTAAAGCAGACGCTCACTTCCGTTTATAGCTGCACACACGAAACGTAATACCGGTTTTGTAACAATCATTGCTCATGAGTAAATGTGCCATGAAACTTCCAAATTATAATAAACGTATTCAGTTTACATGACATATCCAATTTACATTAGGACAATTTACATTTTGAATTTTAAGCATTTTTGAATTTCATGCAACTTCCAAATTATAAAAAACATATTCAGATTTTAAATCGTCTGTTTTGTGTTAATGACATTCCCAATTCACATTAGGACATTTGGAAAATTTACATTTTGAATTTTAATCATTTTTGAATTTAATGCAACTTCCAAATTATAAAAAACATATTCAGATTGTAAATCGTCTGTTTTTTTTACATTACATTACATTTACATTAGGACAACTCACATTTTGAATGTTAAGCATTTTTGAATTTCACGCCACTTCCAAATTATAAAAAACGTACTCAGTTTGCAAATCGTCTGTTTTGTGATAATGACATTCCCAATTCACATTAGGACATTAGGACAATTTACATTTTGAATTTTAAGCATTTTTGAATTTTATGCTACTTCCAGATTATAAAAAACGTACTCAGTTTGCAAATCGTCTGTTTTGTGATAATGACATTCCCAATTCACATTAGGACATTAGGACAATTTACATTTTGAATTTTAAGCATTTTTGAATTTCATGCAACTTCCAAATTATAAAAACGTATTCAATTTGTAAATCATCTAGCTGCTTTTTGATAATGACATTCCCAATTTACATTAGTACATTAGGACATTAGGAAAATTACATTTTCAATTTTAAGCATTTTTGAATTTCAGGCAACTTCCAAATTACAAAAACGTATTCAGTTTGTAAATCGTCGTTTTTTGATAATGACATTCCCAATTTACATTAGGACATTAGAACAACTTACATTTTGAATTTTAAGCATTTTTGAATTTCATGCAACTTCCAAATTACAAAAACGTATTCAATTTGTAAATCGTCTGTTTTGTGATAATGACATTCCCAATTTACATTAGGCCATAACTGGACCATTGCCAAATATTATTTCATACTTATTAGTTTCATACTGCTAACAATGTAAGGTTGTGTTATTAATCCTCCCTAGCTCCAAAACTATGTTTCCTTTGAATCCCAGTGGATTTCTTCTTCCATGTCTGTTGCAGCTCTCGTTTATCGTTGATTGTTTTCATTTTTGGAAATTTAATTTGCTGTTGGTATTAATAGTTGGCTGGTGGACTAGTGCTAGGGCAGCCTCGTTTCTCGTTTAATTTCTGTATTAATTTCACCTCTGCCCTGTCTTTTTGTCTAGACGTTGCTCTTCAGATCATCATTCAGTCAAATTGAAAATCCGGTAATTTGCATGAAATTCTGTTATGTATCTGCGCTAATTGAATTACTGCAGCTCTCCTACGACTTATTAGAAATTGTGCATCGAAGAAGCAAACCCCTTATTGAATTAACTGCGCAAACAAGAGCGGAACATAATGCGTTACGTTTCTAATAATGCTCAAATTTGGCCTCGGATAACACACCAGCTACTTTCGTGGCACCAATCAATAATTTTATGTAAGCTCAAATTAAAGTATTGGAGCAACGCAAACTTTAATGAACCTGATCGACTTACATATGCACGAGGGTCATTCAATAAACCAAACAACATATACAGGACACATAAGCTCATTGAGGCAACTGTATCTTATAGCAATTATGAAAACTTGTCTCAGTCATGCTATTGTTATAGTGTTATATTATATGTTATATTATAAATTGTCAAATTGTTGCTCCCTTGGGAAGTGGTTAGTGAATTTCAGTTCATTTACGATGAAAGAAAGTTCAGAAATTTAGAAAAATGCTTCAAATTTAAGTGATTTTCAGTGGAAACGTCAAGAAATTTAAGGAAATTTCTCTCAGTTTGGTAAAATATTGCTGATGATAATGAAAATCGACTGAATTTTCAATTTTAAGTGATGGTAACTTTGAATGAACCACGAGTCGAACTTGTTCATTTCTAGCATAATTTAAGTTGAAATTCTCACTCAAATTTATCTTGAACTGGAAAAAAATATTTTAAACAATATTCAGTTGCAATTTGCATAAAAATACTGCAATTATAGAAGTTGACTTGGATACACTTATACATGGTTTAATGTGCTTCATTTAAATTGAAGATTTTTGCATCAACTAAACGTTTGGTTTGATTAGTTTGCAAAGCAATGTTGAATGTAACCAAATTGATTAAAATTATGTTAAATTTAATCGATTTTAAATTACAAGTACGTATACAAGTCACAAGTACTTTGAATTGTCAACCACGAGTCCGTCTTGTTCATTTCAAGCATAATTTGAAGCTGAAATTCTCACTCAAATTTATCTTGAACTGGAAAAAAATATTTTATTAAACAATATTCAGTTGCAATTTGCATACAAATGCTTTACAAGTTAATTCGGATACAAGTATACATGGTTTAATATGCCTCATTTAAATTGAAGATTTTTGTATAAACTAAACGTTTGGTTCATCATTAGTTTGCAATGTTCAATTTTACAAAATTAACTAAAATGATGTTAAATTTAATCGATTTTAAATTTTAAGTACATGTAATGGCCACATAACAATTGATGTGAACACAGAAGATAATCTTTCTCGAAATTGCAGCTGTGCTGTTGTCCAATTGTTGAAAGTGTGCATTTTATTGTAAAATTTGAAATTCTCATTCAACTCATATAATTTTAAAGGGTTTGAAACAGCATTCAGCTGCCATTTCCAAAACATGACAATATTCAATAGATGCATGTACAAAATGTTCAATATGCCTCATTTACAGTATTGATTTTTTTCAATAAACTAAAAGCTCATGGGGCCTTTGAAAGTTGTAATATTAAAAGTCAAGTCAGGTGAATAACAAAATTTAACATGTCCTCCTCACCTGCACATGTACGTGAACATCTAATTACCAATGTTAAAATTCTGTTAAAATTCCCTGTTTGGCCTGGAGCGTCCTAACTGGTTTCCATGGGAAATGCTCAGTTCAGATTCAATTTGTTTGTTGCAGTAAGCTAATTGCTGGCGGAAAGTGAGTTTTTGAAGGAAACTTTGCTTAAATTCTCCAGGGCAGATATTGATGCCCAAACCACGTTATTTCGCAGCGACGTTTGCACGAATGTATGCTAATTGAGTGTAGTGCAGAAACGTTCATTAACTGCTGGGCCTTTCTGCTGTACCTATGGGAGTTTAACGCACATCTCCTACACTTTCTCTCTCACTTTCATAATCAGATTTACAAAACTTGGCAAAATGCAGCGGATATACATGTATTTATGCGGGCGAGATTCGAGGTTTGCTGCTCTATTCAGTCCACCTTCCTACTCTGAATATTTTCACAAATTTCTATTCGTGTGCAGCACCTAACGCAAATTTGTGTTTTGATTATGTGAACTAACCGTTTATGGAGTTAAAGCAGAATGGGCTGTTTGAAATTTTAAAGTTTGAAATTCGATTTTTTTATTTGAGTATTTCATGATACTTTGATACTGACAAAATTATGGCATGGATTTGAAATTGGAGTTAAATAATGCAAATGTAATTAAAGAAAAAATATTTGAAATAAACAAAGACTGCCAAATGAATTCCATAATTCAAATTTCCAAATGGTTATGGAAAGGGTGTGTCAAAAATCTTCTTGATCATAACAGACTGGTAGTTTCAATAATATTTGAGATTTAATTTTCTCAATTTTCTCAATAATTAATCATGGGATGTTTTATTTGAGTATTTTTGATACTTTATGATACTGACAAAATGATGTGATGGATTTGAAATTGGACTTAAATAATGCAAATGCGATTACAGAAATAATATTTGAAATAAAGACTGCCAAATAACAGGTGATGGGTTTGAAACTTGAATTTAATAATTCAAATACAATTGAAAAAATATTTCAATAAACAATGGTCTAATTTGGCCCAAATTTGTTTTTTGGGAAAATGGTTATGGGAGGGGTGTGTCAAAAATCTTATAATCATAACAGACTGGTAGTTTCAGTAATTTTTTTTAATTTTTCTCAATAATTAATGTTTTATTTGAGTATTTTTGATACTTTATGATGCTGGCAAAATGAGGGATGTGATGGATTTGAAATTTAACTTAAATAATTCAAATGCGATTAAAGAAATAATATTTTAAATAAGGACTGCCAAATAACATGTGACAAATTTCCAATATGAATTCCATAATTCAAACACGATTAGTAAGAAATCTTTGAAATCAAATAACTGGCTAACGATGAGCTTATTTTATATCTTGGATTTTCCCCGATTAAATTCTTTATAGTGTAGTTGTATTTAGCTTGACTTATTATGGTCATATTTGCAATCAAACTGAAAGTAGTTTGCTAGTAGAACAAAATACAGATTTTATTTGTGCACAGTGTCTTATTTATCTTTTTACCTAATTGTTTTATTAAGATAATTCACCTTGCGGTTGTGCCTAGTCACCCAGTACTTTAATTATGATTTCCATAAAAGCACCTTATCAAATGTTGTGGATCTCAAATTATGCTTCAATTCCTCGTGTAATTCATTTTTTGTTTTCATTTACTGGCTGTTGTTATCTGATTTCTTCCCTCCCTGACTAATTGTGGGATGACGGCCTTTCGTCCCATTAATGATTCTCCATTTGTCCTAACCATGCAACCAGCTTTGGTTTTGGCACAGGTCACGACCCTGCCTAAATGTCTGTTTGCAAATGAGATAGCGAGGCTTTTTAGCACTTGATTAATAGGACCTGACCAATCGTCTGCTTTTGGCTCTTCGTCACTTTACACTCAGGCCTGATTTCCATATTTATATGCGTGCCAGTGTCATATATGCGTCGTGATTTATTGCTGACAAAATGGGGTATGATAGTGTTTTTGTCCTCTGGGCTCCAGATAAACGAAACAATACACACGTTAAATCCATTTTATTTCAGCGCCAAAGGAGGCAAAACAGGGTTTCAATTATGGGGCATTCATGCTGCATTCAGCTCATAAATTCATATCACTTCAATGATGAAATTCGAAAAATATTGTAAATAATTTTAATGTTAATAAATACATAAGTATTGATGGATGCATGCATGTGCAATAACATTATAATAAACTGAATAAACAAACAATCTTATTTTTATCTTAAGGCTCATTGAAAGTGCGTTGTGACTTTGGGGACACCCTGCATAAAATTACCAAATGCAATTTCTCCTTTCCTGATCAACAT
>JAQFYZ010005027.1:0-10119 GCA_034695085.1 Cylindroiulus punctatus
CTGATAGAGTCAATCGATAATCAGAATCTCTCTGATTGGCTGCCCAAATTTCCGCTCCTTATTTGTGACGACTATAGACCTATGCAGTGCTCACCAGGAAAATGGGCAAGCTCACCTTGCTTCCCTTCAACCAATGTTGCCAACATCAACAAATGATATCCCCCAGTCCATTAACGTTTCCATTATTCCCAGCATCCCCTCTTTTATTCTGCCAAAATCTTGCAATGTGTGAATTGAGGTCAACGCTACAATTATCGATACTCTGAAAAGACCCTGCAGGGTGAGTGGTCGTTATAGAAAGGTATCGCCATGACCGAGAACTACATGTAAAGTTCCCGTACGTGTCACAAAATGGAGGCTCGAACCGTCATGACCATCGTCCAATTATATTATGAATAGGTTTCTTGCTTTTTAGGCCTAATCATCTGCCACACGCACAATGAGATTACTTTTCTCCTAATGGCACGAGAGCTGGCAGTGATTGCCTGCTTTCAAATGCACAAAAATGAATTTATTCATTAGGCTTAGTTAGGGTTAGAACATTGGCTTGGTTAGATTAGAGCCCACATGCAAAAGAAATTTATTTCAAATGCATTTTGAAACACATTGCAAATTGTAAATGTATTACAAATGTATTTTTCAGAAAAAGCTCCGTGATAAACGCGTTTTAAATGTGAACTGAAATGCATTTTACTAATCCATTTATCAATACAGATTTATGAAATTCAGTGTGCTATTGCAATTTATTACATTATTAAAAATTCAATTCTGAATTACATTGAATTTTAAGAATTAATCAAGATGACCTTTCATTCTAAATCTAAAAATTATGTAGTCATGTTAACGGTTTAAATTTCCCAGTGTAATCCTCAATATATTCTACAAAACACACACAATACATTGTAAACTATATTTCACAATGCATTTCCCAATACCATACGAGCAATTTATGGAACGTACCTGTGTAATGAAATGCATTATGAACAGCTTAAGAAATACATTTTAACAATGCAATTTATAATTCATTATGAAATACATTTATATCTCAATCTACATATATTTTGAATTTTGAAAATTTTCTATACTGTATTGCTAAATGCATTTATTTTCCATATGGGAATACATGCAGGTTTAGGTTTTTAGGATAAACACAAAACAAAAAATGTGGAAAAAAGAATAAATTCCGACACCTAGGGCATACAGTATATCATTATAGTCCACAAAACAATTGGTACGTGCTGGAATATACATATTTCGAGCACGTTTCTAGCAGAGATGCTGTAGTTTGTTCTCCAGTTATTGTACAACCCACCCTTATGCACCTCTCCACTATCATATATTATGGAGGAATTTGACTGTAAATGGCTTGCGAATTCAACCTCTTTAATGCTGTTAAAAACTCAAGAAGTTGGACTCGTAATTAGTTGAGAACAATTAAAAAAATCATGTTTTCAAAAATGCATCTCAGCAAGATTGTTTCATTTTCAAACATGTATTTCAGGTTTGTAAACTTCGAAAACTCCGATAATTTCTTCATACAGTATACTTTAACTTAGCAGATGCTGCGTGCATGTATGTATTATATGTATATAACCCGTCATACATGATTGTATAGCAATGACTTGTTGAAGTTGCTGAGCAATGTAGCAATAGTAACATTATATAATTTGGCACCGTTAATTTAGATTTAACAAACATGATTACGTTCAAGGCTCGTGGTAATTTCCGAAAATGTTCCTTTGCAGGTATCTAACTTCACGCCATCTTCCAGGCCATATCTTATGCACTATATGTTAAGATAAATAAGCTGATAAGGTTTACAGGCTTGTTTAACTTGAATATAATAAAGCCGCACAATGTGTTCATTATTAGACTCCCCTTAGCATAATATCCCATAATAATGACACCAAGGCACGCATTTATCACACCAACTACAGATAAGAACCAGGATTTTGCAGCGAACATCAGCAGGCAAAAAGATGATATTCCACACCAAAATTGGAGTATCAATCATAACGGGGAATTTGTAGAAAAAAAATTAGGCCTTTATTTCGAAACACTGTAATGGATGATCTGACGGTGTTCATATTTCCAAGCACAAATACATGTAGATGTATTTGCGTCGCAGGGTGTTAAAGCTGGCAATCAATCATTACAACAAGCCACATATACGAAAGATTATCAATCGCTTCATATTTTAAAATTCGGTCCCATATACCACCACTAGAACAGAATATTTTGGTATTTTGGTTGCGTGAAAGGAAGTTTGCCTTGCATGGTTAAACAATCCTTCGATTTCCACATACAATAAATAGGTCACATTTAGTTTAAAAAATGGGATATAATACAGATTATGCCCTACCCCAGATGTGAACGAGATATATTTCAACCCTACATGTGTGCAAGAATTCTGCCTATCCTAGCTGTCAGAATTTCACTATATATATTTTTGGTGTGTTTTGTGTTAACCTAAAAACGTAATGTACATAATGACGAGTTGGGCTTCTCCTAACGGCTCGTAGGCTAACATAGGGAAACTACGTTTCTATGTAGATTAGGCTAAGCTTGGTTACCCTATTGGCAACGTTAAAAACGAAAAATGAAACAAAAAAAAGCACATGAAAAGGGTAAATTTGGCAAGTGTGTGCTAGCAAAATTATTTGGTGCACATTGGGAACAGGATCTAATCGGATTTATGAATGTTGCCACAATATATTACCGAATGATTAGGGCTAAGACCTTTTATATTTATCAGTACCTATTTATGAATATATGAACTGATTCCAGAAAAATTCAAAGATTGTGTTCAAGTTTGCTGTACTTCAATATATGTAAATTTAGATTTCGCTGTTACAAAGTTATGATATTGTCAGACTGAGCGGATACAAGCTTAAGTGACTATTTTCACACTGTTGGGTGTGTATACAGTATTATGTAGATTGGATGTGACTGACAAGCTAATCTAACGCATGTAAGCCCGAACGGAAAATCCAATCAAAGTTCTCAGAACTCGTGATATCAAGAGACCAGCTAGGAATTTTAAGTGAGGAATATCTGGATGCTGGAGGGGAAAAACGGAAGTACCATTATAAAAATATTCTTCTTAGTTTATATTCAGCATGGCAATTTATAAAATATCCATGCACTTAAAGAGTATGTATAGGAACTCCTTCGGTCCAAAATACTGTACATGCATAATCAAAATATCATTTCTCGTTTCTACTAAAGTGAGAAGCAAATTATTTCTCATTGCGCTTTCTTCATAATTACTAATTAGTAGAGGCAATTAATTTTGCATAATCAAACGTACGCACGAAATTAATTAACCGTGCTAATTTGTCAGCATTTGCTGCGGTCTTAATTTTCCTGACTTGCAGCTGACATGCCACATGCAAAAAGAAGTGAAAATAAAAAAATATTTTTAACCTCGTTAACTTGTATACGAATTTCAGTATATGTGTCGTCCATTGATTAACAGAAAATTTGTGTAGTTCATGTGCACGTGGTTTTATTGGCTTGTAATTTAATATTAAATATCTTAAACTGATAATAGGATGTCATTCAATTATGGATTTTAATGATAAACTCAAGTCAACAATGAAGTCTATTTAATGATACCTTTAAATTTAGCAAATAGATTATCAAATAAAATGCAGTTGCTCGGCTTCGAAGTTATGCAGATTTTGTATCTAGTCATATAAATGTTGTATATCATACCCATTATGTAGCGACTTCACGTGACATTATGAACATTATTTCCCATCTTTCCGTCTGCTAACCCATATACTGTATGTTGCAAATAACTTTTCTTCAGAATTGTTCAGCGAACCAGCCCAAAAACTGACATTTGGTCACATGTTATTAGAAATTCAAATTTAAATTTATATTTCATGGCCATTTCTTACTGATCTGAAATTCTTTGTTTGAAATGGAAATACGAATAAATCCAGCACATACGCAGCTCAAAACTGCATGTTAACAATTCATCACACATGTTGACCTTATACAAAGCATATCTCGGTCTTTTTGAGGCCTATTTCAGGTACGTGAATCGCATGGAATTCGAATAAGAATAATTTAGTCTCCAATACAATGCTTGTCAAACGCGTTTGTTCCCTAAATTTAAAGGCTTTTCAAAACGTTTCCATTTAACAGTAAAATGCAGTAAATTGCACAGATCAAGTTAATAGGAATAATCGTGAGATAAATCGCCCTTTCATTCTTGGAGAATTAAATAATACTGGTGCATTAATATCAGGGTTGTTTCTATGGAAAGGCTTATCATAAGCCACAAATTGGTCCTTCATATTGCGGTTAATTCGAGTACCTTGACCCTTTATGCAGAAGAAAAGAAACTCGGTAAAGAGCACTTGAACGACAATATGAAATCTATTTTTAAACGTATCCTATTAGGAATGCCATTTAGCTTGTTAACCCAATGATCTAGTGCCTCGATCTGCGCTTCAGGATATAACTGGTTGCAGACTTTAAATCATCTGTATAAATTTAAAGATGAACAAGCCTATTGCAATGAAATAAACTTTGAAAATAATGATGTTATATATCCAGATTCGAATACATAATTGCTTTGAGTTGGTTACGCTGGTAAGCAAATTCATTGTGAATAAATCTGAGAGTACATTAATGAAGTCATACATGTAAAACCATTTCAAATGTATACGCTTGAAAAGGCTATGCATAGTCACCATACATAAAATGAAAACTCAATAATATAAAAATAACGACGTTTTCACGTTGGTGGATTACGTTACCTATAGCTCTTTGCAGTATATCAACATAATAAGGAAAGGGGTGTCTATATTGCGTTGTTACATGTGTAGCGATTGAAAGAAACTATATTATTACAAAAATAAGAGGTATAAGCAAAAAAAATATTTACCAAAACCTTCAAGTACTTACAGGTAGGTACAGTCAACCGCGCAATAGATAACGATGCACTAACAGGTTCATGCGTTTTACATGCCATATGGAAATGTAATTAGCTTACATGTGTTTAAGGTTTCCACAAATTTAGATTATTTTTTATCCGATGAAAATTATTTTTATGTTTAATTAAATTAGTGCACACTATGCACAAAACATATTTCAACCCTCCTTGTCTACCCTACATTCTTAAAATTTTGTTCACAGATAACTAACTTGCTGCGCACGCAGCTTTGCTATAACATTTCCTTCAATTCATTCTGAATAAAACTAATTATTCGCTCTTTTATATCATGGAAAGCTCCCTAGATGTGCCATCATTAACTTGAAGCTAATGCTCGTATTACCAGGACTTGAACGTCATTTATTGGGCCACATCTGCAAGGGTTATATTGCAACAGTTAAGTAAAAATCCATTTATTTCGCTGATTACAACCTTTTTTAACGTCATGTTGTGGTTTATTGTCTAATCTGAAATACACAATGTCTGCATCATAAATCCTTTTTGTGCTTAGTGTTCTTTAAATATTGCCTTTTAATACCTGCAAATGTTTTGCCAAATGCTGTAGCCATTCATCGTTAAATGATGATTTTTCCAGGGTGTGTAGTACGTAAGAATGAAACCTGTGTTACCTTTCGTAATTTATCATTTTTATTATTTTTTTGTTTGACCTTCCCTAACCTAAACTAAACTGACCAAAAAATGTAAATTCTTTATTTAACTGTCCAGTCGTCAGGCAATTACCCTCTTTATCATAGTATACAGTATGCATTTAAGTCTCTTCTTATCCTTTAGGCTAAGTGTCAGACCAGCTTCTGCATTTAATTCAGAAAAAAACAAATCTCAATGGAAATTTCCCAAAAGTGAATTTACCATATATTAATAGAAGAAAAGGCCAAGTATTTATTCAGTAGAAAAAATATTTAAATTTCATCAACAATACCTTAAAGAACTGCACAGGATAAACCTTATGGGACAGAAAATAAGGAAAACTGTAAACGTTGAGATAAAAGTATGGATAATGCTGTCTGTATATCTAAAGCCTTTTATTCGTGCCATGAAGAATTATTCATTGAATTTGGAATTCGTGGCTGTAATTTCCGGTTTCAGAAAAGAATTGATATAACTGCGAGTGCAACAAGGGAATAAAACACTACAATATGGAATTCGCAAGGTGCAGTCATGAATTTTGAACACAATGTATACTTTTTGAAACAAATGTCAATTTTTGTGAAATTTAATAAAAGCATGATACTACATGTAGCTTGCCGCCAAGTTCTATTTACGAACCATAATCTAATAAAGGGTGATGTAATTTAATTAGGTGGATTGAGTCATAAAATTGGTGAAAAATGTAATCACCACAAGCGTTTAAGTGCAAAATTTCAGCGAGATATGAAATAATATTAATAATCAAAGCTTGAATGCACCCACGCTATAAAAATACAGTTAAGTACACCAACAATGTGCTTTCCTATGGTACAATGTTAAAATAGTGCAGAAAATTAATACATGCACTTTCCTCATTAACTTATAATACTATCTGACTCATGCAGCAATTCATTATATAAAAATGCATGAAAATAAACCTCAAAAATGTTAGATGAGAATAGTGTGTAGCAACTATAACGAGACAACTGTATGCAAATGATTTAATGGGTTTAATAATGGGTGGTTTATCACGCTGAAAGTACTCATTTTCAGAACGATGCCATGCGAGAAAAATTGACCAGTATATAGAAAACAAAACTGTTTACAGTTCATTTTGCTTGGTAACAATCATCCCTGCAAAGCAATCACGCCTTTCACTGCAGCAAATTGGAATAGTTACCGCCTCGCTAAACATCAACGATATATTTGTCAGCTTGTTTCCTAGCCATTTCGACCAAAGCAGTAATAAAATAAAGCTAGCTTTGCCATTTTACATTGGACCTAATAGGTTGGGTCACCACAAACTACAGGTAATTACAGCTATATTTTGTAATGGGAAGTTCGACTTAGATCATAACTTGTTTATATTGAAAATAAGCAACGAAAAAATCCACAATAAAACTACTGTTAAACCACAAACGGCAATGAAAAATACGAGCAAACGCCTGCCCTTACATTGTGAACTACAGTACAGTATAAGCTTAGTTCCAGATCAATGATTCAAATCGGAATCGCTCTTCAATATCATTTTGCTTTTAAAGTTTTTGGTATTTTATTAATCAGGGGACAAAGCTATTGTACACAATTTACAATTTGTGGCGTACAACGCAACTAAACAGCACTACCAACACTATAGTACAAATACGAACTGATGGAACTGAGAGACAGCCAATCAGAGAGGTATCGTTTATCGATTAGGGATTCCTGGTTTTAAGTTGTTGAAAGGCAAATGGCTGACGCCTCGAGCTGAAGCGCCTCCAATGTTTTTTTTTTTTTTTGTTGAGCTCCTTCCTCTCACCAGTGGCGCTGTATGCGAAATACTAGACTTAGTCAATCGCAAACTGGCAATTGGATTCTATTGGTCGGCGCTTTCAGCCCAGTTCCATCACTTCGTGGTCTACTATATAGATGTAAACGAATGCATGGCTACTGCAGGACACCTAGTGGCACCCTCCCCACACATAAAAATAAATATTTACAATTTGTGCCCCTGGTGGCAAACACGGACAAACTTAACAAAACTTTCATCACTACAATAACAGCAGACGACAGCAGAGCTACAATTGCACTGCAGAGCCCCTGATGGGATCATCCCATCCAATAAGACGTTAAATGGTCATCTAGACACATGGATATACACAGATATGTACATACAGTGTATTTGTATATTTGAAACCATATGGAAAAATGTAATAGGGCCATGTATGGGGTTATAAATGGGGTCTTGAATACCAAATAGGACCATTTTTGAGCCATATATGGCCATGAAAAAAATTGTAACAAAAACTTGATACATATTTTGAAGAGATTGCAAATGTCCGGTACGTGATACTGTTTAATACAGATGTATTTTGCAAATCATAAAATTATGATGATACATAGCATTTTTATGGATTCAGCTGGTAAAGCAATCACTGATTCCCTAGTCAATCTTTTGCATGTGAGGCAACTTTGAAGTTGTTTCATGGTTTACTAAAATAGGATCATCCATAGTAGTCTCAATTATACGAACATGTACTAGCACTGCATTGTTTGACAGGTATGCATAACATATGACCATATAAAAGTATGTAGGGGCCTATATATGACCATATAGGGTTATATATGAACATGTATGCCCATATATGGCCAATTTTTGATATAACCATACATGTCCCAGCCATATGTCCCAGTCTAGTATAGGAGAATGACACCTAAATGGCCGCAAAAATATCCCTCTACACCTTGGTGAAATATGGCCCCGTCCTAGCCGTCGCAATTAATTCTTTTATCTTGGCTTTTTGTTTTTCCTAACATAATCAAAAATTAATTTACTGCTAGACGCCACGCAATTACAGCCGGTCTACGAGTCGTTAGGAGAAGCCCACTTTTCCATAGCGTCAATAGTTGGCTTCTGCAACCTGCATAACTGCCAATGGGTGGAGTTTGACACGTGAATCAAACCCTATTATTGCAAGTTCACTTTAATCTGCATCGCATCAGGTTAAATCGTTGAAAGTCACACATTTAATTATTTTACAGCTCAGTTTACAATGATGTGCAAAAATCACGATGATGATACACCGCATCCGTTATGGTAAAATAATAAACTCGAAACTCATTACATTCTCGCAACTTCAACTTCCCCTCATCTGCTGCCATGTTCAGGAAGCGAATCACATATTATAACATGGTGATAGGATAATTTAGCCACGGGGAATGCCTAGCATTGTTTGATTTCCCATGCAGCGGAATGCAATAGGAAAAGAAATTAAATTCGAACCGCTTTACTTTATTACAATAAAAACGCGGAATTAACAACATAGCCTCCAGAATTGGCGGAAAATGCATACCGGTATTACTTAGATTCTTCGCAGATGTAGTTTGGTATGCACGGTTCGTCTCTTATAACACAAAGAAAAAACATTCGAACTGTGTCAAGAGCGTGCAGCTCATTAATTTTTCATTCACATACTGCTCTACCATTAATTTTAAGTCTTGGAAAATATATGCGATGTTCTTGCCTTTGTATGTTATCCATCTGCTTTGCTGAATTTGATTTCATCCAACCATTATTACAGTATTAGAGTGATTGATGCATATAATATGTACGTCGATTTAGATATACATGTACAGTACATGTATATTCCACAATTCAATTTGGTGCAAGCGATATAAAATGTTTTAATATTGCTAAATAACCAAGAACTTTCGCATCGAGTTGGCTTCGTAGGTTCAAAATTAACCCCGCGGATGGTATTTGAATGTATGTTTCCGAAAATAAACATGCCTGGTTAGTAGTTGAAGGTAGTTTAGGAAAGTCTATTAAATCGCATAGAATATAAAACGCATGGCTAGAAGTGTATGTTTATCCATGTACGTGTACAGTGTAAACATGAATTCCTACTATTCTTACAGTCAATTTAAAAATACTACTAGAGTTAAGAGGACCAAATTTTTGGAAAAAAGGATGAAGAACTAAAGCTTTTTTTCACTGGGAGTACCAGCAGGCAGTATTGTAAAAGCTAGAATCGAAAATGGCGTCTACGAAGGGAAAAGAAAAAAAAAGTTTTCTGATCAATGATCAATGTTATCATAGAGCAATTTCAAAAGAAATTGAAATAAAAATGCTAGAGTACTTGACGTAATACTTGAACATCTAACCTGAAACCCTTCACCATGCTAGCACATACATGCAACCTTTAGCTCACCATAAATGAAGCTGTCATACACAAAGTCACTTTTGATAAGGATTTTTGTCTTACAATTTACATGGCGTGGCCTGAACCAGCGGTATTTCCCCTTACATTTACAGTAGGTTTAATTGGGTTGGAGAAGCTTCGACGCGTCTGGTTCAAGATTTATCACAAACACAGTAAACAGAAAGTCACTTATTCAGCTCAATATAAGCCTGGTTAAGCTGTAAACAGGCTATTTGCAGTGACATTAACTTGCTTGGTGTCTTAATTCAATTCAATTCAATTCAATTCAATTCAACTCAGTACCCTACTGTCAGTACCTTTCGGTACCATGTGGTAGGGGGG
>JAQFYZ010005028.1:0-10118 GCA_034695085.1 Cylindroiulus punctatus
TTTTGCAAAAATTTTGCAAAACCAGTTTACTTTTTGCATTTTTTTGCATAAATTTTGCAAAACCAGTTTACTTTTTGCATTGTTTTGCAAACAATTTGCAAAACCAGTTTACATTTTGCATTGTTTTTGCAAAAATTTTGCAAAACCAGTTTACTTTTTGCATTGTTTTGCAAACAATTTGCAAAACCAGTTTACTTTTTGCATTTTTTTTGCGAAAAATTTGCAAAACCAGTTTACTTTTTTGCATAAATTTTGCAAAACCAGTTTACTTTTTGCATTTTTTTTGCGAAAAATTTGCAAAACCAGTTTGTTTTTTGCATTTTTTTGCATAAATGTTGCAAAACCAGTTTACTTTTTGCATTGTTTTGCATAAATTTAGAAAACCAGTTTACTTTTTTGCATAAATTTTGCAAAACTAGTTTACTTTTTTGCATAAATTTTGCATAAATTTTGCCAAACCAGTTTACTTTTTGCATAAATTTTGTAAAACCAGTTTACTTTTTGCATTTTTTTGCATAAATTTTGCAAAACCAGTTTACTTTTTTGCATTTTTTTGCATAAATTTTGCAAAACCAGTTTACTTTATGCATTTGTTTTGCATAAAATTTGAAAACCAGTTTACTTTTTTGCATAAATTTTGCAAAACTAGTTTACTTTTTGCATTTTTTTGCATAAATTTTGTAAAACCAGTTTACTTTTTGCATTTTTTTGCATAAATTTTGCAAAACCAGTTTACTTTTTTGCATTTTTTTTGCATAAATTTTGCCAAACCAGTTTACTTTAAGCATTGTTTTGCCAAAAATTTGCAAAACCAGTTTACTTTTTGCATTTTTTTTGCGAAAAATTTGCAAAACCAGTTTACTTTTTGCATTGTTTTGCATAAATTTTGCATAACCAGTTTACTTTTTTGCAAAATTTTTCGATTTATAAACCATCCTATCTAGTATGAATTTTTATTTTTCGCTTCCAATCTATCTAGTGTAAATTTTCAATTTTGCCAAACATGGTGCTGACCCCTGGGACCCCACCCTGGATCCGCCACTGCACACAGTGCAGTCATTTCATATGTGCGCAATGCGACAATCGGCAGACAATAAGATTTTCATCCAGTTTTGAATAATTTTACTGAATTCAGACGAAAATAAACATGCTCAAGATTTCGAAAATGCCGTCGCCATGTTACACGCCGTTGGCAAAAGCGCCGTTGCGAGCAAAACCGCCGTCAGGGGGCGCCACGGTCGACCGAAAAAAGCCACTTTCCATCTACCATGTCTTTTGCAGACCGCTGGGACGACCACGACCGCCAAATGATGAAAATGACAGGTAAATCGCGGCCGCTGGTCGGGCCGGGTCCGCCGCGGTCTCGGCCTGCTTTTCCGGTCCCCCGGCCAACTCCCAGAGCCCGAAAACTCTCCGAAATCGCCGTGAAAAGCAGGCCAGATCCAGCGTTGCCTGGCCCGGGTGCGATCCGAAATAAACGCCAAACACCAATGGCCCATTTGGCCAGCCGCAAATTTGCCGTATTTTTGCTTTTGGTTCGCATGAAATCGCCCGCATTCAAGCCCGTCGTATTTATTTTTTATTTCGTTTCGTTTCGTTTCCGTTTTTCGAGTAGAAAACGCGCAGTTTTCGCTCAAACTCCGCCGTGGTTGACCTCGTCGCTGCCAGGGGGCGTTACCTGCCGTCTGTCTCGCGCATTCTAAACGGACATTCCAAGTTTTGCTGACGTTCGAACGACGCCAGCCAGCACTCGTTTCAACGTAATATATTATTTTTTTTTCGTTTTATTTTCGTTAATTTGATTAATTTTTGTTCATTTTCGTTTCGCATGCTCCGTTACCTGTAGCTTCGCGTTTGGTTCCCTCACCTTTCCCCCCCTGGCGTCTGGCGTCGCTTGATTTGGGTGCGAATCATGACTCACTTTCCCATTAGTTTTATTGCCTAAAATGCAACTTTTGGTTTAGTTTACGTCCTATTTTCACTAGTTTTTCTTCGGTTTAGTGAAAAAAGTCCGTCGACTGCTGGGCGCTGGTGGGCTGTGGTCAATTTGGGGGGCTGACCCCCAAATTGACCCCTGGTCAAGGGCCATCTTAACCCATCAGCCTGTAATGAACCAGGTGAACGAGTTGAATATTTCACTGTCAGATTTTTTTTGTAAAACCAGATATAACAACTACGTTTTCCGGCTGTTGTTTCCAAAGGTGCCTGTTACGGATAGTTTTAGGTTAGGTTAGGTCAGACCTGGCCCCCTGGACACCCCTTTGACCAAACAACCTAACCTAAACCTATCCCAGAGTCAGGCTCTGTAGAAAATAAGCCATTGCTGGCTTACTCTAAAGAGTTACCTGCCCTTCTTTATTTCATTGAAACCTGAAATGTTGAGATGTTTTTTTACCTGAAATGTGACTAACAGGCATCCGAAGTGCACCCGCTTGTGATAAATTCATGTTTTAATTCATTTTTTGAAGAAAACCATAAAAAAACACGAAATTTAATTTACTACAAATGCACTCGTCAGCATACACCGGGGCAACACCATAGACGCTAGACATTTTATGGCGCTGCATCCGCAGCAAAGCCTTTCGCACATTTTCTTACAGAGTCTGTTAGGGACCACTGCATAAGGATAGGTTAGTGAGGTTAGGTCAAAGGACCCTTAGGCAAGTCCTAGTCCCTAACAGGCTCCGTCATGGGAATCCTATGGGAATCCTTTTCTGGTTTTCTTCCTAACATGAAATAAAACATGAATTTACCACGAGCGGGGGCACTCCGGATGCCTGTTAGTCACATTACAGGTAAAAATAAAAACGTTTTCATTAAAATAAAGAAGGGCAACCTTTGGAAACAACAACCCATTTCCCTGCCTTGCCTCGCCTAGGCAACCTACCAGGAGACTTCTTCAGCTTGTCCTGATGCAAATTGAGCAAAACATTCAATGACGTTGGGGGGGTTTGGGAGTTATAGTCGCCTCCAAGGGTGAGGAGCAAAAAAACAAAAAGGATTCTGGCCGGTTAACAGGTGTTTTTCTTCATTACGGCTCATAGAAAGATGTTTGAAAAAGCGGTGTGACTTTGGGAACACCCTTTCCACCATTCAAATTACCTTGAATACACGTTCGCGTTAACCGATAAATAAAAATGTTAAATTTCTTGCTTACCATGTAGAATGTTTCGTCCACTTAGTGCATGCTTGTTTCTTTAAGTCGCGAATTACGCCCTTCATTATTAAACAATTAAATTGTGTCAAATGTGCGTCATTTGATGACGTAAGCGTGAATTTTTCTCATTTTTATGGAATTTTTCAAACAGCTTTCGATGAGCCTTAAAACGAACCAATAGTTTTGCAATGTCAATAGCATAGTTTTGGCTTATAGTAGTAATACCCTGTCCTGATTATGTAAAAATTCTAGTTAATTTACCCGATTGAGAACCTTTCGGTCTGGTTTCTAAAATTTCTCGGATTTATGGAACGAGAACGAAAGGTTCTCGAGTAGGTAAGTTTATTAGATTTTGTGCCTAGTCTGGCTGGGGTATATACAAGGTGATGTTATGTTACATTTTCGCCTTTAGAACACTAGTAAATTAGCATGTTGGCGAGATGCCCACGCTGTGTGTTGTAGAAAGCGAGGGAAAAATTAAAGTCGCTGAAAACATCACAAATTTAAAAACAGAGCGATATCGCTATCCATATTTTGATTTTCGTGGTTTCTGACTGTTAATACGGGCAAATGCCGAGATTGT
This sequence comes from Cylindroiulus punctatus, assembly GCA_034695085.1. Taxonomy (NCBI): domain Eukaryota; kingdom Metazoa; phylum Arthropoda; class Diplopoda; order Julida; family Julidae; genus Cylindroiulus; species Cylindroiulus punctatus. The sequence continues at coordinate 3,741 of JAQFYZ010005028.1, forward strand.
TTCAATAAAAATTGTCCCAACTGCTCAACATGCAGGAAAAAAATGACAACGACCTAATTATACAAGAATTCATTTGAAGCGACAATCAGATTTGAATAGGATTGTAAAATGTAATTTGTCTGGAAAACCTGGAAAAATCATAGAAATAAGTTTGAGGACTTTTCCACGTGTTTGCATCAGGCTAGAAAATCAAGCCAAATTTGAATCCGATAAGATTTTGGTTATCCGAGTTTTTTAAAATTTCCCCAGTGATCCTCGTCTATAAAGGCTAATCCGGCTAATCGATAGCATTAAATTTGTCATCAAACAGGACCGGATTACGCCGTCAGAATTCCTGGACTTTCCTAGTTAGCGATGAGTGCCATCATTTTTAACTTTTCTTTCGCCTTTTTCCCGGGCCCGAAGGTGTTCTCAGTCCAGCTCTGTCGGATTCAGGGATGGAGTGTATTTTTCCGGCTTTCGGGTCACTGATCCAATCGCCTCAGAAATCCACTGGCTATAAAAGAGGTTACGCAGCCAGCAGTCCACCTTGGATAGCGGATTAGCTCGGTAATCCTTAATCCCGCAAACAATAGTCTGGCCTCCCGTGGCTAATAAACTTGCCATCGTGACTGTCTCAAAGCTCAAGCCATCACACGCAATGCCACCTCGGCATTTTTTGGTTGCTGGATCCTCCCGCAATCATCTTAGAAATCAACCTCGTAACACGCGTAACCTCGTAATGCTCAATTTTGAAAGTTCTAGTTCGGCGTTAAGCGTTATGTATATTTATCTCGCTTAAAAACAGATTAAAATTATTTCTCAACTCAAGAACACGGCTCGATTCCTTGAGCGATTGTTGATTTGAGGAAGTGAAATCCTGCGGGCAAATAAGAGTAAAGTTAACTTCCGAGAACTAAATTCGATGCATGATGTTGCTGGGTTCCGAGGCCTATTATCTGCGCTGTTCAATCTTGTGTGAAAACTAACACGTATTTTTGATGTCCGTTCGATTGTCTTAACGCTGTTGTACTATTTCAGAGGCTCACCGTGCGCTCGAGTTGCTGGAGGACTATCACTGCAAACTGACCAAGCCCCAAGACAAGCACCTGCGCAATGCCATAGAGCGAGTCATCCGCATCTTCAAGAGCCGGCTCTTCCAGGCGCTCCTAGGTAAGCACCGAGCATTTACGATCCATTTTGCTGCGGCGGCTTTGCATCCGCGACGGTTTTGCTCTAACTTTGTTACGCCGAATTTCCGTCAAATTTCTCGTCCATTTCACTAATTGCATTTGTTGGACGCAACCTTTTCTTTGACTCGACAAACTCGCGCTATCACTATTGACATAATCTGCTTGGAACGTGATGATGCAAATGCATTTTCTATATGCTTAAACTTATAGTAGAACCAAGAAGTGATGGAACTGAAGGACAGCCAATCGGAGAGATGTGACTTGCCGATTAGTGGCTCGTTATTGTACGCAACTAGGCTGAATCAATCGCCAACACATGATTGGACCCTATTGGTCGGCACATTTGACCCAGTTCCATCACTTCTTGGTTTGACTGTAGCTGTTACGACGAAATGCATTCTGGGACGCCACGGTTGCGAATATATTTTTAGTTTTCTACATTTTTAATTATAACTCGCATAGGGAGCTGCATCATTCCATACATGTTGAATTCAATGTCACAAAATTTGTGATATGCTGGCCTATCAAATCATGTAAGGGCCTCAATTCACAATGCGACAATGGTACAGCGTAGAGCTGCTGGGTTTGTTACGGGTAACTACAAGCGAGACCAGAGCGTTACTCAAATGATCCGAGGTCTCCAATGGGATTCGTTACGAGCAAGACGGGAGGCTCGATGCACGGGGCTTTTTGATAAATTTGTTACGTCGGAAAATTCTAACTTGGTGGAGGGAATTTTTAAACGAAACCACCGAGGTGGTAGACACTGCCATCGCAACCCACTTATGGAAATCCACGCACGCTCGGATCCATATTACTGGTCCTATTTCTCGCATGTCATCAGACGTTGGAACTCTCTTCCAAAGGATAGCCTTAAGCTACGAGAAATTCATTTCGACAATGTAGGAATTGGTGTCCGCCACAACACGGTGCTACCCTTTGAACTTAACTCGGGTTAATGGACTAGACCCCCCTATCACATGGTACTAAAAATACTGACAGTAGGGTACTGAGTTGAATTGAATTGAATTGACAATGTTAAGAAGTACTTCAATTCTACATTATACGTTGCAATCAGCTCAGTGCCATGTGGGCAAATGGTGGAACAATTCAGGATATGACCATTATTAGCATTCAGTCCTCGCAAATTAGTGCAGCAGAATCCACCGATGCACGCTGTGGAGTAACAAGGCAGAATGAATTTACTCACTGCACGTAACAATAAAGAAAACAAGTATGGCATGTCAACGTAGGTAATATACCCATGTTAAGAAGTACTTCTATTCTATATTATACGCCGTGCTAACTATATTATAACCCGTATCACCCGCATTGAGGCCTTCGATGGCCAATATATGTACGATGTAGACTCGAGTCTTCCTCGTGACGCGGCTGATGGCAAAAATCGTGCGTGTAAAGTTGATGGGATTGTATCGGTGGTCTCTTAGTGTTCAAGAAGATTGAAATTGCCGAGCTCCAATGGCCTCACTGTTTTCTTCGTGGACAACTTCTCAGAAATGTTTGCGGGACCAAGTGGCGGCTTTGAGGACGGCGTCAGCGAGATCTGCGTCGAATTCTGCTCTGCGGATCCACCGGAGCTGAGCACGTCTACGGGATTGCTTTTCGGTAATCAGGGCCGGGGCTCATCGCTCACTCCTTCCGCTCCTGCTGACTTTTGCAAACTCCGGTGGCAGAGACGGATTATCGAAGGGGTTGGTTCATTGGAGTCGAAAATCAATAGGGAGCAGCATCCCCCCCTCTGTCCCCGGCACCAACACGTGGGTGGCTGACACTGAGCAGAAGCCGCTGGGGGTGTCGCTGGCAGGATCCGCGCAGGCTGGTAAGTGGAGCGGCCCCCTCGATGCGGGAGCTAATGAAGCGTGTTCGGCATCGGGAGTTGTTGTCCGCTGGCTGACATTCCCCTCCTACTCTTCCACTTCCTGTCTGACGAGCGCCTCTTCCGACTCTTCGCCGCGTGCGCTTTGATGAACGACGCTGTTTTTCTCCGCTCGTCTTGCGCTCTTTTTCAGCGGTTGAACTTTCACCGGATCCGTGGAAGGACGGCGGTGTTCGGCAACGCCGCGATATTTTTACCGGCAAATTTTTGACAGCGTATATACTTGCCGATGGTGGATCACGTTTCACATCTTCTTCCGGACGAGACTCGGCAGAGTGCGGTTTGTTCGGCATCGATGACTGGTCGGCTTTGGGACAGCGTACGAGACCTCGTGGACTATACCCATGTAGTACGTATTGGCTGCTAAATCATTCTCTGGCAATGACTGACTGTGTGATAGTCAGTCCTTCCAGCAGTTCCACCATATTTTCATCGCGTGGACTTATCGCTGTCTTTCGCGGTGGATGTACTCGGCATTGTGCTGTGAGGAAGTTTGATTGTTCTTTACCGGAAGCCGATGGTACGACCGCATCGTATAGCCGCAAGATGTTTCATTTGCAAGTTTTGACTCGTCCGCCGCTGAACTGGGAGAGAAGTTGAAGACCATTTGCCGGAACGTAAATTCACAGCGTCGATGAAACACGCTTTCCGCGAGGAGTGAACTCGCATCGGCTGACAGTATCTTCTCGGCCCATGGACTGTCGGGCGACATGGTTTGGTTCGTGATGCTGTTCATCCTGCGGCTGCGGCGCCGGGGCGAGAGATGCGCGGTCCCACTGCCGTGCCGCGAGCCTCACAGCCGGCTGGTCCGAGGTAACGTATAATTTCTACCCAGTTCTGGGAAAGAGCGAGATTGTCTGATGTCAATGCACATCGATGCAATCCAATTCTACTCAGTACCCTACAATCAGTCTGTGAATACTACGCGGCAGGGGAAATCCATCAACCCAGTCTAATCGGTAACTGTCATCGCGTAACGGTTGACACCATTATTGTTGTAAGATTGAACTTCCTCTTTAGCAAATGGGTTACAATGGATGCGGGCCCCATCGGAGACCCTCGGTCATCCGGACATTGTTCTCGTTGCTGGCTGAAATCTTTTCAAGCTCCTGTCTCTGGCTTCCATATTAGGCAGCGATGCTCGAGGAGGGCCTCGGACCAGGGATCGTGACCGATCTTCTTTACGTCTTGCGGACTTTGCCGTGCAATCTTTAAGATTTGCTAGCCGAACCGCTGAGTTTCATGTCTTCGCAGCATGTTGTCCGTCATGGTGATTCCCAAATATTTCCAATTTTTTGGTTGATTTAGTTGATTCCCTTTACATTTTGCTCGGGGAGAGCCTCGGACCAGGGATCGTGACCGATCTTCTTTACGTCTTGCGGATTTTGCCGTGCAAACTCTAAGACGTTTGCTAGCCGAACCGCTGAATTTCATGTCTTCGCAGCATGTTGTCCGTGATGGTGATTCCCAAATATTCCCAATTTTTTGGTTGATTTAGTTGATTCCCTTTACATTTTGCTCGGGACCAGGGATTGTGACCGATCTTCTTTACGTCTTGCGGATTTTGCCGTGCAATCCTTAAGACGTTTGCTAGCCGAACCGCTGAGTTTCATGTGTTCGCGGCATGTTGTCCGTGATGGTGATTCCCAAATATTTCCAATTATTTGGTTGATTTAGTTGATTTCCTTTACATTTTGCTCCGGGAGAGCCTCGGACCAGGGATTGTGACCGATCTTCTTTACGTCTATGGATTTTGCCGTGCAATCCTTAAGACGTTTGCTAGCCGAACCGCTGAATTTCATGTCTTCGCGGCATGTTGTCCGTGATGGTGATTCCCAAATATATCCAATTTTTTGGTTGATTTAGTTGATTCCCTTTACGTTTTGAGGTTTTGAGTTTTGAGGACTTTGCTCGATGATTCACTGTGCGAATCCTAAGACGCTGATTAGCTAAACTGGTAATTTGCCCGAATATTAAAGGATGATGCAACTTTCAGAAGATCCAGGTCGTGTCCCGGAAGAGTGTTCTTGCTGGAAGAAGTCTTTTTTCATGAAATCCTCTTAACATATTTTCTCGTTTAGTTTGAGCCGACAGGTTCCGCACGATGCCGGGTCCTCCTCGCTGACCTCATCGTGTACCGAGGGAGTGATCCGCGCAGAGAGTTCTGCGCCGCAAGAGCGTATCGCTGGAACGCGATCCTTGCCGAGAAACTTCCGTTTGCAAAGGACGCTGTTGCACCGCGTCCCAATTTGATCGCGTGATAATTCGCCGGCCAGCAAACCGCGCCGGGTATTTCCTGCACATTTTATATATTTTTTTTATTCCGCCCCAGGCCTCCGTCCATGTCCATTGTCGGGCCGCACATTTCCTGCGAATCGATATCCGAGCAGAAGCAACTGTTATCTGTGCCGTCGTTCGGTTTTGAGGAATTTCAGTCGGTCGTCGGATGCTGACAGCCGTGGGAGCCGAGAGATGACCCCGGTGTCTAGCGCCGCATATTTTGGCCGGTTGAAGCCGTGTTTTCACTTTTGCTTCTCAATCGATGACTCGTTGGTTCGTTGCCTTTCGGCTCGGCTCATTTCCCCCTCGTTTGCGGCGCATTCGTCAGATGCCATCCTCCAAATTAAAAAATATTGGGCCTGAATCTCGTTTAATTGCTCCGCTGTTTGATCTCTTCCATGGTCTGCAGGGTCAAATTGCTCCTTCCCTGGCATTTTAATTGCCATTTTCTGATGTCCATTTGATGGCCTTCTGCGTGTCTCCGAGCACGGACCTTTCTCATTTCCTCTTGGTTCTGTCAAACGATTAGAAACGCAACTGCGAAACCCTCGGCTGCCACGATATCAGTAATTTCCCACCAGGTATTGATCGCTGTCATCGGGTCTTCGTTCAGCTATCGGGTTCAAACGTTTGCGATGAACGGATTACGAAGTGTTTGCAGAAAAAGTGATTTGCTCGCAACTGGTGTTGCAGTTCTGGTTGCAGTGCTGATGGTAGTTTTTCTGCCATGCATATGTGGTTTTGCTTTTGGCATAAACGTTGAAATGTACTGCAAAATTGTAGAATCAGAACTGCGGTAAAGAAAGTTATGTAATATATAATATATGGAATCACTACAATTCATCACTGATCTATTAAATCAGCTGATTTTTGCTCAGTATGGGATGGATATCATAAACATTCATTATCTCAGGGATGTGGCCGATGTGACAAAATGTGACAATTTCTGTAAAAAATGGAAAATAATGTGACCAATGCAACAAATAAAGAGGGAAACCTCTTATGTGTGACCTATCTGTATAATTATAA
>JAQFYZ010005029.1:0-10118 GCA_034695085.1 Cylindroiulus punctatus
CAACGCGTTTTTAGGTCTCGAATAAAGTATACTCAACTGCAAACTGTGTCGGATTCCTCATTCTTAATTGAGCGGGCACATCCCAACACCCTCGCCAAACTAGTAAACACGGCAGAAAGCATAGCAACACTTGCCAAATCTCGTCAGTCACAGTCAGCTAATTAGCTACAACCCTACAGCCAATTAAGAGTAATTGTTGAGTAACAATTCACGGCATTGTCTGAGCTCGTTAAGTTGTCCACAGAAAATGCAATAAAAAGTGGCATGAAACAGTCACGCATAATCTTAAAATTGTGGGAGGTCCAACAAAATAAAAAAGGTGCAACAGTCGGAATTTTTTTTTAAATTAACACCTTAGATCATCTTAAGATTTTATACTTGCCTATCACGGAGGTTGAGATTTCTCCAATGAGGAAAAAGGCCTGGTTTGCAGTAATCCAAAAGGGCGCTGAAAACAAAACAAAATCAAACAAAAAAACTTGTGTTACTTTCATTTTCACATTTTAATGTACGTCATGCATATTTCCACGGAATCAAAATTGTGATAAGCCAATTTATATTGTAACTACCTTAGATTTTTGCCGCTGTTCCAATCCGTTGTGAAATTGGAAACACGGCAGTCGGGCAAAGCAGACTGCAGCCATGCTAACATAAACTTTTTGGGTGGAAACTTGGTCCTTCCAATTTGATACCGCAAAATTAGAGACCATATCAGCCCCAAAATTAGCTTCAGGTTGCCTTCTACAATGTCGGTGTTGCCTGAAAATAAACGAGTAAGCTAATTGATGATTTTTTCAATACACAATGTCAATTCAAAATTACTGTTGTGTGCATGCCACAAGCTTATTAGCCTACTTGCAACACAAATGAATTGGATGCAATTTCGTTGACCGTTGCCCTAAGAAAGCAACTTGGCATTAAACTGAATACCCAATTACCCTGCCTTTGCACTCATTTTCATCTTTTATAAATTGGGAAAATCGCTATGCATTTCGAACAGGTCATCTAATTGATGACTGCACAGCAGGTGATCATTTGGTGTTCAAAACATGCACCAGCCACATTCCCCACCTCTTGTTGTCTATGCATGCTGATTATTTTAAGTTGTTAATCTTTGTAAAGGTAATTAACATTGATTTTACGACATAGACATAAACGGGGTCTTTCCTATTCAGAAAAACCAGGCCGGGTGAGTCAAAAATGTTCCTACCGCTTAATTATTAATGCAATGCATTAATTGTTAAAAAATCTAATGCACTCCTACAAGCAGCGCACATCGGCTTTCAATGCAAAAATGAGGCAAGAACTCTTTGACGCACCCTGTATGTGTACAAAATATGCATATTTCAACCCTACTGGTTACTAGTCTAGCGGACAAGAATGACACCTGTTAATGTTGACGCAATTTAAACTTTTTCACTTATCCTCACCAAAGCTAACCTAAAAAATGCAATTTCTGATATAGCTACCCCTATCTGCCAGGCAATCACTACCAGCCTACGAGTCGTTAGGAGAAGCCCACTTTCTCGTAATGTTCCCCTTCGTTATCTATCTTTATGCTGGGGAATGGTAGCAGTAGTAAGTAGGGCTTCCATGTAGCCAATTTAAATTGGCCATCAACGTATTTTGTTGTTTCCCAAATTCCAAAGTGTGGCAGGTACAGGCATAAAAGTTCGTTCCCTAGTCAGGGTATAATTGCACCTACTGTTGATCTCAAAATTTGGTCTAGCCAAAATAACCCGTTAGAGCCTGTGACGTAGCGGCCAACGCCTTGTCCACCTTTTTTCGTACCTATATTTGTCCATCCTTGGGCCAGGGGTGTGGATTCTTTTTATCTGCAATTTGGTCATATTCATGACTGACGTGATTTTGTTCCCAAACACCAAAGGTGTGTTCCGTGTAGGTGTCACAAGTATGAGCCGCATAATCACTCACCCACTCTCAAGCTAGAGCACGACCAACCATACAATGCTCAAACAATTAATGCGAAGAAAGCGTAAGAAATGTAATCTACACCATGGGCGACAACGTTTATGGCCCAGTGAATTGTGGACCTGCCATTTTAGATTTCCTGACATCGAAACCAGATGACGAATTCAACAAGTTTGTTGCATTGCTATTATGTTTATTTGCACCACATCCATAAATTTGACCAATATCTCAAATGCAGTTTTTACAACTGGCTAAACAAATGGTTCAAATTACCGCGATTACAGAGTTTCCCATGGCAGGCGCCAGTTTTCCACTGTTTATGACAAAAAATCATTCGGATGTAACAACTGCTCGTGCCCGGTACCACAAAACGGTTTATTTCCCATCACAACACCGGCTATAAAATTCGATTCTATACGAATTAAATTGTTTTCGCCATAGACATTCAATTATCACTGTAGCTCGAACTAATAATCTGTAATAGTGGCTTGGTAGAGCGTAGGCTAGCCCAATTTAAGAAAACAATGAAAACATGCTCCAATAAATAATCAATACTGATTATGAACGCTCACTATCTTTAAGAGGCTATAGTAATTAACTTCATAAAAGCGTAAATATCAAAACGTTATTAAAAACAAGTTTAAATTGGAATCAATGGTGAGATGGCTGCCTATATTTGCTCCAAATCGAAATGACAGCGACCAAAAAACGAAAAAACCGATCCAATTTTGAAAAAACAATTCTGACAAAATATCAATGCTGACGCACATATTTTTCTCAAAATGTTAGGGGTGAATGGAAATCTATTGGCGAAAGCACAACATTCTGTGCTTGACTTGTCATGTAACTTCGATTTATCAATATCAGGGCCTGGCATTAACAGTGATCAAAAATTCACTTTATTGTCCTTTACATTCCTACCTCCATTTAGATGAAATTCAATTCATTTGTTAACAATTGAGGTCATTTAGCGCGTGGACAAAGTGGTATTTTGTCCTTTGAGAAAACCTACCTTGTTTGAGAAAAAGTCGGTCAAAATAAAACATAAAAAACCGAAGGCGGAGTAGCATCGAAAGCCCAAAGTGGATAGCTATAAAACCATAATTGCTTAGTTTCGATATTTTAATACCTGTTAATGCCAGATAAGGATAATCTGTTTCATTTTTCTCAATGAAAAGCAGGAATTCTTACTATGATAATTACAATATTCGATTAGTTCGTGATGGTGGCTTCAAAAAGCATGACGAAAACACTAAACGGTCGTATAACAACCACTTGGCACTGAAAATAAAGCCAGGATAAATTTGCTAATATCCACCGATCCTATAAACAATTACTCTTTGGCTACTTATAAATATTTATGTTATTATGAAACTATTCTCGTATTTGCTCAGTTTTCAAAAGCACTGAGTAAAGAGAATATCTGGCCTCGAGGATGTGATGAAACATAATTGCAAAATACCTATTTATGTTACATGAAATTATCGTAATAACAGCTTCACGCATATGGCAACATTGATGCACACTATCCATCATCGTCCTTGGTTGTACTTATGTGAAACAACTCGATGAGGTTGAAGGAATATGATAATTTCTCCCCTTGCCATGCAATGCTTACAATATTAATGGAAGAGATTTCTTCATAAAGTCGAGTGCATGAAGTTTTATATTTAAGAAAGACTAAAATTGAGCATTTGGCTACTTTTGTGAAACGCAAGAGTCAAGACAGTATAACAGCATGTTTACATGCAAGCTGCAACACACTTTACACTTAGCTTAAAGACCTGAAAGTATGCATATAGTCAGTGTAAGTTAAGATTTTGCGCCTAATCATTCAAAATCGACTATACAACTGAAGAAATAAATGCATTGTATATTTCACGGATATTGCAAACGGATGACTGGTCATCATAAATGGTTCCCTATAGCAATCGCATAAACGGTGGTGAAACAACTTAATAGCAGGAAGTTGGGGCCATCACATTTTTAAATGACCTGATGACTCTAATAACACACTTTTAATAAGGTGCTATTAACGATATCACGTAGGATGGCGAAGATTACAAATCCCAAATCATGCACCACAGAGATTGCGCTGAAATAATGCCATGGTTCTGTTGCCCAGTTAAAATTTCAACCTGAATTTACGTCTGAAATGCAAAAACTCCCTAATATGCACATGATGAACCCATGTAATTCGAAGGACTAAGTTTCTTATAACATGTTTGAGCGTTTACTTCACGAAACATTAGACATCGATGCTTTCAGGAAATTTCTTAATAAACACATTTACAGCTTTCTAGCAGTAAATGCATCAACAACCAGTTCATTCATGATGTTTTTCGAAAGAATGGCAATATTAACCACGCAGAGATGCGAGACAACAACACATGACTAGTTTGTTTTCATCTTGGTGAGGGGAAATTGGTTCAATTTTTGTTTGTATGCATTTTCAGCAGACAAATGCTTACAGTATATAACTGCATTTAGTGAAAATGTGTCACATGAAGTCGACCACATTCCTAAGTAATGGTTTCGTCGCGCCACCATTATATCATGATAAATGCGTTAGATAACTGTACTTCGGATCATACCCTGTTCCAAGTGTGCAAAAAAAAATCCAATATGCACTGCATATTTCATCCCTACTTGTCTAATATTACAAACCTCCTACCATATACCATAAACACGTCCATGTAGTTTCAATTTATCCATGTTAAATATTTTTCTATTTCTGTTTTTTTTTGTGTTTAACCTAAGCTAATCAAATCATAGGTGAAAAAAACTAATTTCTTAGCTACAGGAAAAGCCCATTTTCTCATTGTGTCCGCCTATTGTGGAAGTACAACCTAACATGAAAGTCAACGACTGTTTTCAAATTGAGTAAAACAAATTTAGGCAACTTTAACAATTAGAATCATCATCAACCGAATGCCAAATTTACATCCTTGGCCTACATCACACTTACAATTTCAACAATAAAATAAAAATATCTATATCTATCAAATTCGATGTTTCCATTTAACCCTGTAATCCCCACTTTAAAAAACGTCCCTGAAGTGGCGGCACATTTGTAACAATCCCTTTCTTTAATGCTTGATTTATTCGAAACCAGATAAAAAAGTAAAACATGAAATCGTTCATGAAGGAAAAACTGAGCGGTCAATAACCTAGCTTAAGTTGACATTTGTTCGACTCGTTTTCCACACGGTGCCAACTATCTGTGAACTTTTATCAGATTGCTGCATTTGAAATAATTAATATTAATGCAGGTAAATACGTGTATGTCAAATTGCCCGTGGATTCAAGTTTGGCTATCACGACCAATCTATAGCACGTATTTGTCTTACCCTACAGTAAACATGCATTTCAAATCAGTTCATCGTGAATAAGGCTGAGTTTTTTCACGTCTTCACCAAATTATGGAAATTAATATATATCACCCTTTATGTCCTATCTGAGTTGGTATCGTTGTATGGTTGCACACCTTCTAATAGAGGGCGTTCCAGGAATAACAAGGGTAAAAACAACATCCTTCAAGATCGTTCATCTGCTTCCTCTATAATCATTTTTGTCATGGTTAGAAAACATATTTGCATGACAAAATTTCTGGTATATACGTATGTGCAAATCACCAATAAACAACAACAGCATTATCTTCCTTTTAAAATACGTGCAACTGCTTTTATATTTCTAGAATTACTTAATTTTAAAATATAAATTTGTATACTTGCAAAGAATTCTTGCACAGGGTATCTACTGCATTTGATTTTAAATTTCATGACTTTAGTGACTTTCGCATGCCTTCTAAAAATGTTCAATCGTGATCAAGAATGACAGATGAGTCACATAAAAGCAAAAGTGGAAGACAAATTTCATAAAAACTTTTCTTGTAAAATAATGATGACTTCATTTGGTTGGCAACCCCACCTACTCCCAAGTTCATGACATCATGGTTTAACGTCTCCTGTGTGTTTTCATACATCTTGGCCAGTATCAAATTTCGATGCAATTCAGATGATATCATTCTAGCATTCTACCAAACATTCTGTGAAACTTCGTGCTGCGTTATGTGACAATTTGACCAATACAAATAATATTAAACCTCTGATACATACTGCATGCAAAACTACTTAATTACACAATTCATGCATCGTAAACAGCAATTCTGCATATTTATATGAGCTTCACCAAAAGCACAAAAAGCACAGCAATTAAAATCTAATGAGCAGTAAGAATTCGACTCAAAAACTATAGGGCGTTCCTTCTTTTTTGTACAGGTCAGTCGGATTCGCTTAATACTAATCTTAGAAATCCATTAATAGCGATATTGCTATCATTTAAAACTGGATTGCATGCATGCACTTGAATTTGGACGTCCTAAAATGCTCTTATCATCCTGCTCTAAAAAATTAATCACGGCATCTTTGCCTCTTGAATAGGCCACCGAGTTACGTTTTCGAGTCAACAAACTACAGAAGGTTTGGGAATGTTCGCCTCTGGGGTACAAAAAGCCAACGAAGTCACGTAAAAGTATGTGTAGGTAAACGAGGAATTAAAAAGGTGTGGTCATTTCTTTGCAACATACACGGGACAGTAGCAAAGATTTCCGACAACACAAAGAAACTTGCACGCGGAATTAAGATTGGAAACGAAATGAAAAAATGCAATTCAAGCTATTATTTTGTTTAATCTTTACGCTACAAATGCACACGGAAGTGAATGCATCTTTCGAAATTTCAATATTGACGATGACAAGAAACCTCACGCACAATAGCGAGATGAGATTCTTGAAGTTGCCACACGATGACTGTGACACTGACAAAGACACGTGACATCCTAAAGGTGGGCCCACACTGAATAGCACTGTTATACAACTTGTTATAACGTCATCTGTGGCTTTTGTGGTTATAACCCCTGTATAGTCAAAATGTTAAATAACAGCATGTTATAAAATTTTTTCCTCTCATTTTGAAACAAGTTGCATAGCTCTGCTATGTATAATGTACATGTGGGCTATATACAAGACATGTTGTTGTTAGTGTGGATCCATCTTTAGATTCATATCCTCAACATGTTATTGCTTTATGAACAATCTATTAAGATTACCTGCAGAGGACAAATGTGGTCATAGGGACCATACAACATGTAAATATAATGGATATCTACGGTAAAGTAATTTACATAAAGTAAGGATGTAACACGGTGTATGCCCTGCTCCAGCATAAAGTATGATCTTCAGTATAACAAAAGTATTTACTTCTCATAACTACTCGTATGCTGGCAGTGATTGCCTGGCGGTTAGGGGCAGCAAAATCAAATATTTTACATTTTCGGGTTAGTTTTGTCTAATCTAGTTCAGGTTTGGATTGGTTTTGTCTAGTCCAATTTAGAATAGGTTAGGACACAAAAACAAAAAACGCCAAAAAGAAATAAAAAGGATAAATTCTGTGGATTTCTGCCTCCATTTCAGGTGCCATTCTTGCATAACAGGCAAGCTAGAAGAGTTGAAATATAAATAGGCTACTCTAGGTGCACATTTGGAACATTTTATCCCAGAAAACACCAACTCAGTAGATTAATGAATGAAGGTTGCCGGCTTTTTTTTTCTTCAAAGTTTTTCATTACATATAATTCGACCAATTCATCAACATCCTAATTTCTGGCGCACGATGTACGGACAACCTGTAGGCTACACAATATCCGTGAACATAATTCAGCAACAGTTTTTGTTGTTGAAATTTTAGCCGACTTCTTACTCACGAATGACAGCAATTGTCTTAAGCAGAACAAGATCCGAGCAAACATGTTTACAGCGAAAGAAATCTTTATTAAACCAAGATCCTGAATAAGTGAAATTCCTGCCTCTAAACAACGTTGTGTGTTCAAACGTGCTCTAAGGATCACCTTGTAATTAATACAGTCCAAGCAACTCATTCAGATTTTGTCTAAGGCTAACCACTAATACGCCATGATACGAATACATGTAGGTCGAAATGCTTGGGCAACTACATGTAGCTCTAAAAATTCGATCGTCTACAGGGAAGAATTTCTGGTAATTAATCATGAAATTCATGTAACCATGCAGACAATGCTTAGCTGTCATGTATCCATGCATTCATGTATCACCAAGTATGATATTAAGCCACATATTGCGCCATCCACATATACACTGTATATGTCACAAATTTTCAGACATGACATCACTTCCGATATATTAAGGAACATGCAACCATCGCTACGCTCTAGATATCGATCTCGTTCTAAAATATTATTATTGCATTGTTCCGGTAACACCCCAAATGCACATTCCTGATTATCCCTAGCAAAACCTCAACAACAATCCACAAATGCATGAAATGACTTCTACGATTTTCTGAAAAAATTAGTTTCTTCCAGGTTTTCCAGGGTCATAATCTCACTTTTCCAAGCCATTTTCAAAAAAAAATGCCAATGGTTCATATCATTTATCATCACATTTAGTTTTAAAAAAGCGTTAAATTGGAAATTAGAAAAACGAGTTAAATCCTATCACAACAAGAATGAGAATGGTGACATTGATTATATCTCCAATCATTTTTCTGCTGATTTGTCCGAATAATAATGCACAAACACAATGGCGATTCTGAAAAATTCCAGGTTTGAATTCAAATTCTTGAAGTTTTCCAGGCTGGTAGTCACCATGAATAATATTCATACAAAACTGAAATACGGTTACTTTTTGGGGGGAAAAAGTTTGTCCATAGCCGAAATTCCAGTTTATATGGAGTTAATCGCCATCCAGCAGGTTTCATTCAACAAATCAGAAAAAAATCATTATCGACAATCGATCAGACACAGAAAAAAAATTATTATCGACAATCGGACACTACAGTATTGATACTGTAGACTTCAACTGGACAATGCAACTACGTGCAGTTGTTGCCTAACACTGGCAATCAACACCACATTGTTCACCAGCTAAACAGCTTTTGCAGTTATGGCGCCTGATTAACTGATTTCAAAACTTCAAATTTCAATATGTCACGCAACTTTCCCTTTTCGACCTCATTTTCACGACCGCTGTACCACTTCGGAAAGTTCACTGGCGCTTAAAAACGCCATTGTACACAGCGTCACAGTGACCACGATTTGCAATCAACAGTACAAGAATACGCGAATTGCGAATATTGTTGTAAAAGCAAGTCACGGTAATTCGGTAGCGGTGATTTGGGAACTTTTTCAGTACGACTGAAATTGAAAGCCGTTGGGGCGTTTCGACCCGTGACCCTGGGGTGCACCGGATTGTGGTAATCAGCGTTTATATGGGCTACTGCTCGGCGGGGTGAACCTTCGGTGCGGGACACCCACGCCATGCACCGTAGCCCACCCCGCCCTTCGGGTACTTCTGATTGCAGGCGCGTGGGCCTGCCTCGTTAACGAATGCGTGAAGAAACAGCCACCTAAATAAATGTGACGCCAAAAAGGGGCAAATGGGGAACGTGACCTTCGAAGGGCAGGCCCAAATTACAGGTTGGAAAAATCACTTTCTCGAGCCGGAGTGCATTCTTGAGGTGATTTCGTGGAAGAGCGAGTGAACACCAAACTCGTTTCGGTTTCGACTTTTGGGATCATCCACGAAGCTCGGAATTGATCGATCATGCGGTGGTCGTAAAACCGACCCTGGAAAAAAATTCCATGCCATAAACAACGCTTGTCTGAAGAATAACTATGTTTTCCGCATTTCTTCGGGGATTTAAAATGAATATATTTTTTGGAATTGGTAAAAAAAAAGGCCATTTGCACTAAAATTGTACATTTGGATTCACGAGATTTCTTCCCCTAATTTCGGCCATGTTTTATGACCTGCACTTCCATCCCATGCATGTCAAAACCTGTTTTCTGCTTCACGCTCGTGACATAACTTTACGTTCCTCCAGGTCACGTGCGCGCGATCAATGATGTCATGACATCACAACTGACTGCATACCCCACCTAATTTAACATTAGACGCGTATAGTGCTTCTAACATATTTTATGAGGTACCTAGGGGTCCTGACATCACGTGAAATACCTAGTGGTCCTAAATATCATATGAGACATTTATGGCGCCCTATGACGTCACATTTATATACACTGCAAATTGAAACATCTAATTCATGGAATTAGATGCATTTTAAAACAAGATGGCCATCTACATTTCAGAT
>JAQFYZ010005030.1:0-10115 GCA_034695085.1 Cylindroiulus punctatus
AGGGGGGTGTTGTGAGCATTCAAATTTGGCGCTCTGCACTCCCATTGGTGGCCCCCAGATGGCGCTGCTTCTGGGGACTTTTGGCGGGAGATGACTCACTCCTGCAGTTGCAATTACCCTTTGTTAGAAGCTGTAGTTTATGTTCAAGTTAGCATTTAATAAAACACATACTGCTCATCCAAATAACTCTCTTCAACGTGTAAAAAATTATTTTTTGGGCATTTTTTGGGATGGAATTTATTTTTCAATTTTATTTTGTTGAAAAAACTGTTATTTCCCCTGACTTTCCCTGATTTTACAGCAAAAAACGCAGTTTTCCCTGACTCTCCAGGTGCTTATGAACCCTGAAGGGAAGGTGTATTAGAAATTGATGACAAATTCTGACATGGAGGGGGGAATCAGAACAGCACGAACAATGTGATGACAAATATTTGAGCACCCCTAATTAAAACTACATAAAAGAGTACATTGCTGCATCATTTTCAGCAGTTTTTCCTTTCTGGATGGCGAGCTTAGCTAATTGTGACTTAGCCAGGGGGTAACGAACGACCGGCAACAATTGAAAATTAAGCGGAAACTCATATTTCTTCCTTATTGCACAAACAATAAACAACTATTTTGGCAGGTTGTCAGCGGGCTTCGGAATGACGAACCGATGAGCTTTTGCGGTGTTATTTTCCAACCGGTGTTGATCCCGCACACCGAGAACTTTCGATAAAACAATCAGCGAGATGAAACTTACAGAAATTGGATATATTTATAATGATGTATTTATAACGCATTTGTCGCATGGCACGATGGCAGCGATAGACACTATCGATACAGACCACACTGGCCCGGTGACATTCGCCGACATTCCGATTCACTGCTTTCATATCTGTTTGACAACGGCTTGACGGCACGTCGAGATAATGTTATCGGGAGGACGTTCGGCATCGGGAAAAAATGACTGTGATTAACAGCGCGCGGTGCAGCGACCATGTCCTCGGACTTGCTCCCCGAGTCCTGTATCTGCACCACCGAATCAAAATGTGCTGGCTTTGAAATTTTGGTCTGACATTCATCATTTGAGATCAATATCTCCAAAATAAAATCAAGGAGCTTCTAAGCAACAAAAATATTGTACAGGACTTCATAATTAACATTTTAATTTGGCAGATTAAAAAAGTGCAGTGTGTTTTATGCTTGGTGCACAAGTCCACCTAACTTATAATATTTAAAACCCATTAATAAATCAAGGCCCTTAAAATCCATAATCAAAATCAAGGCGTTTTAAGGGCCCTTAAAATCCATTAACAAAACAGACGTTTTAAAGACCCTCAAACAATCTCGGCTTGTAAAATTTATTAAGAAAATTAAGTTTTTAAACTTTAAAATCCTTTTGATTTAATCCTTTAAAATCCATACAATTTAATGTCCCGTAAAACACCAGAACGAAATTACGGTGTTTTCAAGGGCCCTTAAAATCCACCAACGAAATCAGGTGGTGAAATTCCTTTCATTAGGAAGAGGAATAACATCACTGTCGTAAAAATTGTCCATAAGCACAACGTTTCGGTGACCGAAACGTTGTGCCTTATGGACAACATTCATGACAATGAAGTTAATTCGGTCAGCTTAAGACCATCATCGAGTGACGATTTTCCAAAGAAATATTCCACAAAAGAAATTATGTAATAATGTAATTACACGGAGACAAAGCAAAATTACATACAAAGAAATTACGGTGTGAGCCCATTTTCGAAACAATGCAACGGCTATATATAGCAGAACACAAAGAAATTTCCTAAGGAAGTGTACAAAATTAATTATCGAGTAACTGGTTATTATTGGTAAATAAGTTAATGTTTCCCTTATTAATCTTGTACACTTCCTAAGGAAATTTCTGTTCTCTATATATCTGTTTCAAAAATGGGCTCGCGCCATAATTTCTTTGCATATAATTTTGCCTTATCCCGATGTAATTATTTAATTTCTTTTCCAAAATTTCTTGGCCATAATTTCTTTGTATATGATTTTGCCTTATCTCGATGTAATTGTTTAATTTCTTTTCCAAAATTTGTTTGCCATAATTTCTTTGTATATGATTTTGCCTTATCCCGATGTAATTATTTAATTTTTTTTTCCAAAATCGCTTTAGAAAGTCATCACCTGCTGATGGTCATACGAAGAGCGAAACGTTGTGTCTTGTGGACAATTTTGACATTTAACAAAATTGTGACTCGAGCCATGCTCGAGGCAAATAATTACCAGGTTTAAGTTGCGGCGGTGTGCCGCAACGAGAAGTGTGCAACGAGGCGTGTGCTCAGCCGTTCACCTCGGTCACTCCGCCGCGCAAACAGCGCCAACTTTCATCATCGCGCGAGGTGCGATATCCTGCACGCGGCACGACTCATGCAACGCACCGCTGAACGCTCGTCCAGCGGGCGTTCACTCTGTTAACCGAGTGCAATCTGAAATTAAACTAACTGTCATATTCGCGCGGGTTTACATGAGAAAAAATAAATCGCACCAAACCCATGGGGCACGGTCTATATGGGGGATTCAGTAAAACCGCATGACGTCCGAAAATTGGGATTCGCCACCACACCCGAGTCAGGCACTCGAATCTTTTCCTCATCTGACAGCGGGGCATGGAGCTGAATTCATACTCGTATACTAACCCTAGAATAGTTTTCGGTGAATATTCCATCGTCGGTCAGCTACCCGAGGTGGGCTGCTGGCTGACCGGCACCACGGCCGTGGGTTGATCGGGAAGGAAGACGTCGAACTCCAGGAGGTCCTCGGCCGCGAAGGTGAGGGCTGCGTCGCCGAGCGCCGCTTTCGCTTCTCCGAGCAAGCAGTTGACGGTCTTCGCGGCGCCTTCGGCCAGAGGCTGAAAATTCCGAAAATGTCCATTCGATTTTGCATTTGCACATTTAACAAATGGCCAGAAGCCGGACTTACCTGAGGGCATTTCTCGGCTTCACCTTCAGGAACGAGCCGGCCGTACCTGGCGCTGTAATGCGTCAAAATCAGGCACTTGGCGTTGATGCTCTTGCAGAAGTCGGCCGCCATGGCTGAAACGAAAATGAACTCCGATGTAGCCAACGAAGAATTATAATACGGAAATTTAATTATGCAGCATTACAAAACAGTGGCCCAATTTGAAACTGGTTTTTTATATTATTTCTTTTTTTTTAATATTATCATAATTATTTTCAAAATTATATTATATTAAGAATTGTAAAATGGAAATTTAACTTTGCAGCATTACAAAACTGGCCCAATTTGAAACTAGTTTTTCATATTATATCTTTTTTTTTAATATTATCATATTTATTTTTAAAATTATATTATATTAAGAATTATAGAATGGAAATTTAACTACGCAGCATTACAAAACAGTGGCCCAATTTGAAACTGTTTTTTATATTATTTCATTTTTTTTAATATTATCATAATTATTTTTAAAATTATATTATATTAAGAATTATAATATGGAAATTTAACTACACAGCATTACAAAACAGTGGCCCAATATGAAACTGGTTTTTTATATTATTTTTATTTTTTTTAATATTATCATAATTATTTTTAAAATTGTATTATATTAAGAATTATAATATGGAAATTTAACTACACAGCATTACAAAACAGTGGCATAATTTGAAACTCTGGTTTTTCATATTAGTTATTTTTTTTTAATATTATTATAATTATTTTTAAAATTATATTATACTAAAACATTATTATATAAAGCAAACTGGAAGCATTGCAAAGCTGAATTCGGTGTCAAATATGACGTATGGACTTCCGAAACTTTCCCTACTGCATTTACGATCAACTTTACGATACCAACACGGGCATTTGCGTTAATAAATTATCATAACAGCGTAATTTAAATTTTTTTACCGTTCATAGACAAACGCATACCTGGCGTTGAGTGACCGTTCTTGACCGCTTGATCTACGAGCTCGTTCTCCAGGGTGGCCTCGTGGACCAGCACGTCCGAGTCAGCGGCGATGGGCGTCATGCCGCCGGGGTCCGAGGTGTCGCCCAGGATGGTGACCTTACGTCCGGGCCGGGGCGGACCGACCACCTCAGACGGCCCGATCTACGCAAGTTCGGAGTCGAAAAGGGGCTTGCTCAGCCTGGGGGTCAATCTAAGCCTAGAAAATTTCTCCCGGAGAAACTCACCACTCGGCCGGACGACGTTTGGATTTCCTCTCCGTTTTTTAGTTTCCCGTACGCGGGTCCTGGCTCGACACCAAGCTCGCGAAGTTTCGCCGCGTCCAACCTTTCAAGAAATACGAAAAAGATAGTATGAAAACCTCCACGACGTTTCGGCATGCGATCATGCATAAAAATTGCCGAAACTTTCCAAACGTTAGGAAAATGGTAGAAATTTTATAAAAAGAAAATGCTCACCTTCCAGGCAGGGGTTTTTCGTGAATGACGAAGCCGAAACATGGCACCCTGTGCACGATCCAGCCGGCCTTCACGCTCACTTTCTCGTCTTCGTACCTAAGAAATTTACGCACCGATCAATTGGCATCTCGAATAGGGATAGGCACAGAATTGATTCGGGAACTGATATGAAACGTCGCTTACAAATGCCAGATGCCGGCCGGATCGGGCTGGATGGTTCGTCCCACGCCCTCGTGGTGAATCAGCGGTGGGCAATTCACTGTTCTGTCTGACCATTCCTAAAGCAGATATGCCATTAGATACGTCAGATCATTGCTCCAATTTCGATCCTGTTTTATCAGCACACACGAGTACTTTTCGGACATTTTATGATTTTGCTTTCCCAGGCATGTGGCCAGCTATGTCATATTTTGTCACATCCAAGATTTGGACATTTGTCACAACAAAAATGTTATGCAATTGATTCTTAGTGCATCAAAATTCTTACAAAATATACTGTATCTGCAAAAAAGTTACATTTTTATTAATTTTTTTTTCCTTTTTACACACGTTTTGGATAACTGATTTAAGTTTTTATCAGCAAGCTCTATTGCCACCTTGCCGCTTTGAATGACGGCATTTGCAGCTTCCACTTTTACAATATCTGCACGGCGAGTACTGCAGGCCTCACGTAACATCTCCATTCCTGCATGCAACATTTTTTGGGCTTTTTCCTTCTTTTTGGTAATTTCCTCTTCATCAACACTTTTTTTGAGCCCAGTCTCCCTTATAATTCTACAGATAGGTCATACATAAGAGGTTTCCCTCTTTATTTGTTGCATTTGTCCCATTGTTTTCCATTTTTTACAGAAATTTTCACATTTTGTCACATAGGTTTCAAATTGTGACATTTTGTTACATTTGTCACATCGGCCACATCCCTGGCACATAATAAAATGCCCTAACAGCAGTCATGCATGCTTCTAATTTGGCTTACTACGTTTCATGCATGTGAAACAGAAAGGGCAACAAACCTGAAAATCGGGAGGCAGCTGCATATCCGCGTAATTTAACTCGTGGACGACAAAATCGTACTCAAAGTTCAAGGCCCCAGAGGTGGCGAGCGAGGTCTGCACATAACGCCTCAGTCCGCAGGGGCCGTAGATCTCCAAAGTGCCCTTTCTCTCCGGATCCCACGAGCCCAAACTGCACAGCAGTCCTGGCAAGCCAAACAGCTGTGAATGAGACGCTCGATAAGTAAAACACACGGCATTTAACGGACATTCTCGCATCGACTTACATGATCCCCATGGAGGTGCGTGATGAAAATCTTGGTGATCTTGCTGGGGCGCAAGTTAGTCTTTTGCAGCTGGACCTGAGAACCCTCGCCGCAGTCGAACAGCCAAATGTGACCGTCTATTTACAAGGAAACCAACATAAAAATATTTCAGTAAATTATATTTAAATGTGAAATACACGGCACGTCAGTACTTAGCGGAGCAACAGCGTTTACACATTGACAGTAACATTTACCCGAGAACTGCATATAAACCTGTTTTACCATCCTTGACTTTATTCAGCCTACTCAACTCAAGGCTGGTAAATCAGGTCTACATGTATGACTTAGTTAAAGAGACGTAACATAACGTCTGACCATGCATAAATTGCACCAGTACTTGGATTGGGAGCTATAACAAAGTTTACATGCAGACCTTCCAAGTAATTCATGCACGTAAACTCGTTTTACCTACCTTGACTGGACCACATGATGATGCGGCCTACTCAGATCCAGTCAACGCATGTCAAACAGGTTTACATGCCTGACTTAGATAAACGTAACCGACAGTCTGGCCATGCATAATTTTCCCCTGTGGCTTTAGCAACACCAGGGTTCATACTCAAATTTACAAAATCATTTCCCTGACTTTCCCTGACATTCCATGACAACCCAAGTAAATTTGCCTGACTTATAAATCGTGTAGAAATTTTTTTTAAACCTGCTCATGAGAAACATATCATGTTTATTAATATCAACTTTTGGAAACGGTCAGCAGAAATCTCAAAATAATTAATAAACATGTAAAATATTATTTTTTGGGGTATTTTTTTGGATGGAATTTATTTTTCAATTTTATTTGGTTGAAAACACTGTGATTTTTCCTGACTTTCCCTGATTTTACATCAAAAAACGGAGTTTTCCCTGACTCTCCCTGACCATTTTGCTCTTCCTTGACTCTCCCTGACTTTCCAGGTGCGTATGAACCCTGAACACCAACACGTTGACTTTCAGTTACGTCCATCTAAGTAAGCCATGCATGTAAACCCATTTCCCCCGACCTTACTTGAGTAGACACGGCGTAAAATCAGATGGCCAAGCTTTACATTCACGAGTCACGACATACTCGATTCCGCTTGCAATCGTAGCTACACAGCCACAGGCATTTACACATTTATCCAAATATATGTTTCCAACAACATTGATGCAGCAGTCATGACTGAACATTTTTTATGTAGCACTCATAGCAACTTATGTAACAAACATGATTTATACTTATTGAATATTATAATTGCACTCTTCATGGGGGTATGACTTTGAACATGGCTCTGTAAGTGCCGAATGTTGTATGCCGGATATACAATATGCTGGTAGGTCGCATGTTGATGACTGTTTTCACTATTATGCTTGCTGATGGACTTGTAATTTATTGGATTTATATGTAGAATACATCTACATGTCTCATGCAGCAGGACTGCCAACATGTTTTATACTCATATTGAGGCTGTATCCTTTGACGATTGGCTCTTCTACAGCCATATGAGTAAGGTTTTTTTTATTAGTAGCTTATTAGTTATATGCAATGCTTGTTTTTTACTAGGATTTAGCAATGGTTGGCCTATTATCTACGTGTTAAGTTGGCAAATTTCGTTCATTTCATGTCTCTATTACTGCATACAATTTGATTTTACCCCTGTTTAGTTGCAATTATGAAATATGCAACGGTAATTTGTTTACTGGAGATGCTGGATCTCTGTATTGTTACTTTCTTGTGTATTCATGCATTCGCCCATCCTTTCCTTTTCTATTAGTATTTTACTTTGCCCGAGGAAGCTATGAAAATAGCGAAACGTTGCAACAATAAAAAGTGAATAAAAATTGCCTTATATTTACTGAACATGTAATCTCAAGTTTTGCAAATGGCGGCAACATTCGACCTGTACGACAGACCTGTTTCGTGGCGCAGCGCGACGCACGACGTCCCCCGGTGCGGGTTGGGGTACTGCGATCCGCATCCCAAGAAAACCAATCTCATCCCGTTATAAATTTCATCAAGATTAAAAAAGTTTAAAACTGAATTTCTCGACTAAATCCTGTCGTTCCGCTGCGCGAGCTCTCGTTCCACAACCGCCTATTCGAAAAACAACTTCGAACATCGGCACGCGACGGCGGCGCTGCGGCTAACGGCCTACCGAGAGGGCAGCACCGTCGCCCCCAGCTTCTGCTCGTTTGCAAAATCGTCACAACTACGTTCAAATTCAGTTCAGTTGGGGCCACTATCAGCGCTATTTTCGGTTTTTGGTTCGTGAAATATATACCGTGAGGTTCGGTGAGTTGCATGACAGTCACCGGGCTCGACCGATTGGCCCGCACCGGCAAGAAAACTGGCCGAATTGGACCGGCTCCCATTCGCAAGCTAGCCTGACCCATAGGCCTACAGCAGGCTGCAACAAAAAAACAAACACAAAAATGTCATTTTCCAAGAAAGACCTGGACGAGCTGAAGCCGTGGATAGACAGGACCGTCCAGAAGTTCCTGGGCTTCAGCGAGCCCTCCCTGGTCACGGCGGCCGTCAACTGCCTGGCGTGCGGCTACGACAGGAAGAAGACTAGAGGTAGCCCTACCATGCCCACATGTCAAAAGTGCAGTGATTTGAAAAGCTGTTTTGAAAAAAATGACATGAAGTGTCGCAGGTTTTGCTAACAGAAGTACGCCAAAAGCGGTGCAAAACTACAGGAAACAGTGTCAGTATTTTGAAGGTGCTGCAGGTTGTGCAGAAAACTGCAATATATGCCTTCCAAAGTGCTGGTACTGCATTACAAATACGTGTTTCCCAATGCTTGTTTGATGCTGTCAACTCTTGGCAGCTGACAGAAGCATCTTCAAAAGCATGCTTCAGTTTTCTAGGAGAAACTAAGTATTTTTGAAGGTGCTGCAGTTTGTGCAGAAAACTGCAATATATGTTTCAGTCACTGATATGTTTCCCAAAGTGCTGGTACTGCATGACAAATGCGTGTTTCCCAATGCTTGTTTGATGCAGTAAACTCTTGGCAGCTTACAGAAGCATCAAAAGCATGCTTCAGTTTTATAGGAGAAAATAAGTATTTGTTGAAGGTGCTGCAGTTTGTGCAGAAAACTGCAATATATGTTTCAGTCACTGATATGTTTACCAAAGTGCTGGTACTGCATGACAAATACGTGTTTCCCAATGCTTGTTTGATGCTGTCAACTCTTGGCAGCTGACAGAAGCATCTTCAAAAGCATGCTTCAGTTTTCCGGGAGAAACTAAGTATTTTTGAAGGGGCTGCAGCTTGTGCAGAAAACTGCCATACATTTCCCAAAATGCTGCAAAGCTGGCAGTAAATGGCACATGTTTCACAATCGAAAATGCAAGAAGTCGTTCAAAACTGACAACCAACTGGAGCATCTTCAATAATACTGCAGTTTTCTACGAGCGAAACCTTCAGTTTTTGGAAGACGCCGCAGTTTGTGTGCATACGCAATATGCTCCCATCTGCAAAACTGCAATATGTTCCCAAAACCGTGGAAAAACTTTCTGTAAACTAACGAAAGTACCGGCACATCTTCAAAGATGCTGCAGGTTTGTACGTAAAACCTCCAGTGTTTATGAAGACGTCGTGTAAAAGCAGTGCCGCTAAAGAATCCCGCAAAATGCTTAGAAATGCCGCAGGTTTTGCTATCGGGGGAAAAAACTTGCTGCTGTTCTTTTAAAAGATGCTTTAGAAATCTGCGGCACATGACAGCAAACTTACATTCTGCTAACGTGTCTACCTTTTCCTTCCCAGACAAGCTAGCGTCGCTGCTCGACGAGTCCAAGGCGTCCCGGCTGGCCGACAAGCTCTTCGAGACATTGGACGACCTGAAAGTAAAAGCAAAGACGAAAAAGCGTCACAAGGCAAGTAGAAACCTTCACTTGCCAGAGTACATTTTTTTTAAAAATGAACGTTTGAAAACACTGAAAATCCATTTTAATTCATCCCAGAAACACACAAAATTACATTTGTGTCATTTGCAGTTCACTATAATACGCTCAAGGAATACTGACAAAACTACATACAATAAAAACACTTTGTAGCTGGCTGTCATTCTGGAAGAGAAGAAAGATTTCATGATTTTTTTCATGCGCTTGTTTCCAGGAGGAGCCCTCTTACGACAGTCATGAGACCAAGAAGCCAAAGCGGTTCGAGGAGGTCGAGGTGGTGGCCATCCCTCAGCCGGGCCAGCCCAGCCCCGGCCAGCTCACGGCCATACAGGTTGGTGTCAAAGTTCACTCGACTGATTCCGTAACAACCCCTCACAACGATTAATTTGTTTAGAAATGTCGGGGAAGATTACTTTGTTTTGATAAAGTCCAGGGATGTGGCCGATGTGACAAAATGTGACAATTTGAAACCTGTGTGACAAATGTGACAATTTCTGTAAAAAATGG
>JAQFYZ010005031.1:0-10115 GCA_034695085.1 Cylindroiulus punctatus
GAGTAGACGTGCTACATGAGTGTAGCCATGTTGAAAGTAATTTCGCCAGAATAAAGTCTCTTTCGATTCTTTAACCGCGTACGACCGAATTATTCATCACTAGCAAATGGGACAAATAAACCACATTTTTTTAGGTTACTTGCACACAAAAAAGCAACGAAAAACCTCAATTGGGTCAGCTAGAGCAGATGTCATTCCTGCACCCTGGACAATTAAAGTAGAAATACTTTGTGCACATTTGGAGCAGGGTCTAATCCGGAGTACAGTGTACTGAATATCCGGCACTTTTAACTTTTTGGGAAATGAGATCCTATAAGGGCTTTGATCACCAAATTAGAATCCAAACGGCAATGAAAATTTCTCCGGCGGATCCGATCCGTCGTTGACAGGAATCGAACAAAAGCACGGCGAGGGTCAAAGGTCGGGCGAGGGGATTAAGGTCCGTAATGGCTTCGTCAGGCTGATCTGGACGACGGTGCAGGGCATCTGCTGGAGTGTTTGTCGTCGCCGGTGCGCTCGGCTGCGCAGATCCGGCGGGATTAATAGGCCGTTTATTTCCGCTTCCGCCTGGCAATCCTCGGAGCTCATTAACCCCACACGCGCTTCACTGCCCCACAGAGGCCGGCGTCATTTGGAAGGACAGGTGAAGCCAAAGACCCGATTTTAAAGCCAAATCTAGCGTTTTAATGCCTTTTGTGGAAGCGCCGTTGGAATCCAATGGCCTTTGAACCCGGCCATATCCAGACTGCGATCAGCAGTTTGCATCCTCAATGTGAGGGTTTAAGTAGTGATACTTATCTGCAAAACAATTGGTCGTTCGTGACAGGTGGTGGTTTTTCAAAACTGACCAAAAAAGGGAGGTTACCATTGTTCAACCCATTACGCAACCATTAAAATTAAATTATTGCGCCGAATTCTTGATTCAAAGTTTTGATTT
Source organism: Cylindroiulus punctatus (assembly GCA_034695085.1). Classification (NCBI taxonomy): domain Eukaryota; kingdom Metazoa; phylum Arthropoda; class Diplopoda; order Julida; family Julidae; genus Cylindroiulus; species Cylindroiulus punctatus. The sequence goes on from JAQFYZ010005031.1 coordinate 938, forward strand.
ACATTTCATGTTTAAGCACAAAATGAAAAGTTCAGGAAATTGGTCGCTTATTGGAGGTTTTGTTAACGTGTGAATGTGTATGGATTTCACCCCCTATCAAGTGGCATTGAACCAAAGTGGCATTGGAATAAATTACGATCGAATTATTCATCAAAATTGAATTGAAAGGGCAGAAAGGCATGTTCTATTCATTTGGTGGCGCCAAACTGTGGTCGGTCCAGACAGGTTTGGGATGGCGAGAATATGCCCGCTGAGCAATTAGATTCCGTTAGGAAGTTGTTGTATCCAACAGGTTGCTAAATGTCAAATATTGACAAACTGTCATTAGCCCTGTGTGGATGTGACACCACTCGCCATGTTTACACGCAAGCTTTGATGCAAGTCAGTCTTGCATGTATATATAAATTGCTATGCTGACTCAATTATACTGTACAATGTATAAGTGTACTTGATTCGGTTATCGGCATGGGGTGCGCGGCTTGATTCAAGTCACCTCAAGCAGCATGTAAACAGTTTAAACAGGCTTAACGTGAGACGAGCACCGTTTCCCGCGTCTGTCTTAAGTACTAAACCATACCCCGACCCCCAATCTGGTTTAAGGAAACCTCGACAAACAACGTCAGTTATGAAGCAGAGGATTCTGGGTGTCCGAAGTAAAAACTAAACTCACTTGACTGAACTGGTGTGAAGGTGCTTATTGGAGGCGACTTAAAGCCTGCGTGCAAACATGATTGACCAACACACCTGTTACACACTGTTACAAACATAAGTTTGCAATCAAGTTCTTCATAAGAGGCGATTTGGTAGTACGTCAAAATATAGCGTGGTTTATAGTGTGGTGGCGCTCTTTATTAGCCAATTTTCCCCAGTTATAAGGACTGACAGAATGCAAACAGTAATGCGGCATTCTCAATCCGATACTTAGCGTGAAAAAGCTCTTGCTCGGTTGGCGAGTGGTTGGTCAGCAACTGACCCCCGGGCGACCATTGATTTCCCAGCATGCCGTCTCAAATTAGCAGCCTTTGATTACCCACACGCACTCGTATTGCGCTCACCATCTCGTAAATTAAGGGTTAATTGCCTTTTTCTGTCATTCTTTTTGCTTTACTGGGCTCGTTTTCGGCAATAAATGTCCGCCGAGTGGACACCGTCCACTCGGGCAGCCCGGCCAATAAAAGCACACGATGACAACAACATGGCATCCTGTTACTCATCGTAACTACAGTAGAACCTGTCTAAAATAATCCTGCGTAAAATAATATCTTCTTACAAATAATAAAATGTGCCACTCCCGGATTGGGACTCACGTATAAAATAATAAACATCCCTAAAATGATATCGAATAATTTTTATTGGCCCCAACGATTTTGTAAGGGAACATCAACGAAGGAACTGCAAAGAATATCAAGAATAGAAGCAAAAATATCAAACATGGTAACAAACAGACCCTGATCTTGTGATTTTTAACCCAATTTACAAGTGTTTGGTGCCTTGGTCTGTAATGATATCCTGTATAAAAAGTATTTGGCACCGGCCCCAGGAGCATTACTTTAGACAGGTTCTACTCAACAAATAAATGACAGTTGAAATCCAAAATGCCCTAAAGATTGGCAATCACTGCTTACATGAGTGCAAACAGTGATTGCCTGCTTCCAGGGGTAAATAAGAAAATGTTGTTTTACTAATACAATTTGAGACTTAGTTGGGATTTCCTTCGCTATGGTTAGTAGGCATGTGCCCTATAACATTCATGATGTAAAATAGCCAATTAAGAAGGGTCGTCCATAAAGGACCGGCGAAACAGGTTGACTCAGAGGTAACATTCATGAGGCTCGTCGAACAAAATATACACAATATTTTTAAAAAAACGATACTCTGTTGGAAAAAGAATGTCAATAAGGTTTGGTTACTAAGGCGTGAGTATCGGCTGTCGATATAACCAACTCGACAATTACACCCATTCGAAATTGGACAAAAAGAGCTTGTTGACAATAACGTCTCGATATTTTTTGCCACGTACATTCGATTAAAATGGTTACTACCAGAAAATGTGTCAACTGTTCTAAATCCCTGAGGGGCGCAACAAAATGCGACGAGTAGAGGACTACGGGATAATTTAGTCAACAAATCATATTATTACACCATTAATAAAATGGAACTAAAGTGCTCTTTCTTTCTTATTTCCTCCAAGACCAACAATGTAAGTCATGTCGTAATATTAAGTCTGAATCAGAATACAATTTCCTTGCCTGCATTAGTGCCCATATTTTTGACCCACCGTGTACAAGGAGGTCTTAGTCGTCTATACTTAGTGACTGCAGAAGTTTGAATACATGTAAACCGCCGTGAGTTTTCCCCAACATATGATAATAGTTAATACGCGAATGCATGCATGTATAAAACTCTTCAAGTCCCTTTGGACATCAAGAAGTTCTAGATATGCGATCTTCTGTGACTGGGCATTGAATTGAATCAAATGTATATGTAGCTTTCATCACTCTAGAACCCCGGCTATTTAATCTAATTCGGATATACATGTACTGCAGATTATGCTCTGCTCCAGATGTGCACAAAATGCTTAAATTTCAATCCAACTTATCAAGTGTGGAAGAATGCCTAACTGACGGTATTAATCGTTTTTTGTGCCTTTCCTAACATAGGTCAACTTAACCTTACTTAGAAATAGAATTTATTAATTTAGCTACCCAACCTTGAACCACTCGCTGCCAGCCTACGACCCTCTCGGAGAAGCCCACTTTTCATAGTATCTACGATGGAGCAGGGCATATTCCGTAGTACAGTCCTGTCTTCACACCAAAGCCTAAATGCTAATACCCCCTGCTCACATGGGTGTGTGTTTTAGCTGGTCACCTACCAAAACGCTGATGCCCCGCCATATTTAGATCGTCTAACGAATTTGGCCGCAGCCTGCATTTCACAGTTTGATCTTCAATAGGGTTTAGCGCTGAACCAATTAACCGCACTAAGAGGGATTTTGTGCACGGCCCCTAGTGGGCGTAATGGCTTTTATTCAGCTACCCCCCGCGCATTTTGATAGCCCGATTTTTCCCTGGCCTTTAATTTTTTTTCTGCAAAATGTAATAACGAATCCCAACATCCAAACACGTACGGCGTTTTTTGCTCCACCTCACGTATCTCGTTCCATGTCGTTTCATTTTCGATCATAAAAAACCGAGTTTGAAGACGATCCTAATTTCGCCAAGACGCTGGAACCGAGCCCCCCCAAACTGCGTCACGTGCCCCCCCCCCCCCCGGCCGCCATCTTGTTTCTCCTCACCTTCGCCCCCCGCCCAATTACTCTTCCTCCTCATCTGCATTTCGTTGGAGGGAGTCAACGTTATTAACCATTCGCGGAGCAGCTGCAGCCCAAATTTGTAATTGTCGAAGTGTTATTAGGCGCCCAAACGTGTACGCATTTCTAACTCCATTAATCTCTTCCTTTATTTACTCCCCCATTTAAAGCCGGGCTTTTTATGGCTACAGATAGATGATCGCAATAATCGCGGGTCGTTTCAACAAGATGCCACTCGCTTGCTTTTTAATCAAATTCATAAAACCGTCCTAGGCCTAGGTCGCTAATGGCAGCAGCCCAGGCCCCAAAAAGGCTCCTGGAGACTTTGACGTCATGCAATCAAAGGCCGTTCTTGACAATATGGGTTGCGACCACGTGGTTTAATTATTAACAGTCACCTGGGTGGTCAGCAACATCGGCAGACTTATGCTTCCCGTCCACTTGTCATTTTTGTCTAATTTTAGACTTATTTTTTTTTCTTAATTTTCTCTTAAAGCAAAAAATTATAGAAAATTAGAAGAAAATTGCGAGTAGAGCTCTACTTTAGACCAATCACATCGCAGCACTAAATTTTAGAAAATTAGGGCGGAGCTACAGCCGGTGTTGCCAGATACTGCACGCATTAACTGAGGATTTTGGATTTTCCGGCGACGCTTTTGTCAATAGAAATCTTTCCGAGCACTTTCTTCCCCCTTGGTGGCGCTGATCATACTTAAGAAAAGCAAGAGATTGGCATGTGGGTAGGGTCGGAAAATTCTGATCACTTAATTTTCTCTTAAGGCAAAATATTATAGAAAATTAGAAGAAAATTACGAGTATAAAAGAGCTCTACTTTAGACCAATCACATCGCAGCACTAAAAAATGTAGAAAACTAGGGCGGAGCTACAGCCAGTGTTGCCAGATACTGCACGCATTAACTGGGGATTTTCCGGCGGCGCATTTGCCAATAGACATCTTTTCGACCACTTTCTTCCTCCTTGGTGGCGCTGATCATACTTAAGAATAGTAAGAGATTGGCATGTGGGTAGGGTTGGAAAATTCCGACAAAAATTAAGCCAAAAAATTACGAGTGGACAGGAAGCATAACGGCTCGTTAGGTTAGGCACGAAAACCCATTTGATTTGGGATAAGGCATGGGGTGATTTGATTGAAGACATCAGTTGAGGTCCACTACTGTCCCATGCTGATAGTTTGGTGGGGAGTCACGACTCGCTGGAGTGTAATCTCCACATTAGCTATCAGAAGTACCTGATGATTTAAAAGTCCCTACCCGATACATTGGAGATCTGTCTGAGAGCACTCTCAGCAAATCGAAACAGGTTGTGCTTCGATGGTCTTCATGGTAACTATCTGAGACACGAATAAGACATATGCCACCAAAGGACAGTTCACTCTGACTCTGCTGATATAACGTAGCAACTATCAGACAATGTCCCATATACCCCCACCACAGGGTGTACAGTGTATGTTGAATGTGTTGAATTGAATTGAACTCGTGCTTTCGGCTCTCAAATGGACGACACAGATCATCACATGAATAAACTGCTCTTAAAATATGGCAGATTGAGATCAGAAGCAGCATTCAAAATTTCTAGCACGGCGGCTGACACTGGCACTGGCGTGACAGCCATTACATGCAAATGTTCATTAGGAAGCGCCGTTGCAGATAGAGCGGCGCTGCATTTCGCTGTTAATCTCTGCCTAATGTTATATCGTCTAGAAGGCCGTAATAACAGGGACAAGAAAAAGAGGGAATGGGCTCGTTAAGGGAACCACCGAGAAGGGGGTTTACAAATGGGGTTTTGATCACCGATAGACAAGGCATTAAAAGCGCTGGATAATCTTAATGATGATGACATGTGGGCGAGCGCTAAAAGAACGCACGCGGATTGGCCCCCACTCTGCATTTAATTCATTTTTCATTATCGACCTCATACGCAAACGAGAACCGTCGATTGCGGGTTCGAGGGCGCCCGAAACTGGCGCATTTTTTGTCATCTTCGATATCATTAGCCGAGATGTTCTTTTCCGCATTTTTGAGATAATGTTTTCCCATTCTGACTTTTGAGTGCATCTGAAAATTCCTCATCATTCAAACTGACTCACCCAAAGGGCAAACATAGCGATTGCTAACTGATTGCAATGTGAACTCAAACCCATAGTGATGGTGGCACTGTGAGAGATTCAGGTATTACGTTCATGTACGCTCGTAATTATCTTATGTGGAGGTCGACCAGATGGCGAATGAGATGAGGAATCAGTCAGGTGACTTATCATCACGTGCTCATTTAAAAATTGTCATTCGGTTGAGGGAAATTTGATTGTACTGTACGATACATTATCACTTGCTCCAAATGTGCACAATATACACTATTCACAATACAGTCAAACCTTGTTATAACGAGCTCGCTTATAACGAATAACTGTTATAACGAACAGTATTTCCAATCCCCCTCACAGCCTACACAGAAATAATGTTAATTTTTACTGTTATAACGAATTGGATAAAACGTCCACGGTTATAACGAACAGATTTTCGAGGTCCCATACACTAAAGTTACAGAACATCACTTGAAAAACACTCGCTAAACCCATTTATCAGCTCACATAAGGTGCTGTCAAGATGTCGTCGATCTGATGACAGACTTCCCGTTGCGAGACAGTCTCACTTGCACATGTATTTGCACAATCTTCAAAAAACATTATTTCAAACAACTTTTACTTGTAGGTGTGCAGGGTAGTTACGTGTCTGAATGAAATTTCGACTTCCTTCTCATTCAGACTTTTGACACTTTTGGACACTTAGAACGCAAATATCACGAAAGAAGTAATGAACGATCTTCAATAACAGATTATTTCAAATAAATCACCACTGTGCCCTCAGAAAGGTTTTACAATACTGTACGAAAAATGTTATGCAAGTATAAATACAATTTATTTTTAAACCTCATATTTTTTCCGGCTACTGATATAACGAACTAATTTTGGTGGTCCCATGCAATTCGTTATAACGAGGTTTGACTGTATATGCATATTTCAATCCAACATGTAATTGTAGTCAACAATCCCTTTTACAGTTGTTTTTGTCACTTCGTGGGAAGCCAACACCTTAGCTCACATTCCAGCACCATCTATTGGTCACCTAATATCGGCAGAACTAATGTTTCTAACTGGCAGGCAGCTGCTACCTAACAACTGCCATCACAGTTTCCACAAAATGATAACATTGCTTCTGATACGACCAATTTGCAACACCCACCTGACATTCAAACATGTTCGATGTCAGTTTCAGCTCCAGCCAAAGCATGGTCCTTCATCACTGGAATCTAATATGTACACAGACTGAATCAGACTTGCAGCAACTATTTTTTGCTGAGTGGCCCATCGATTTATTTGTTTGTCCATTTTACTTCAAGACGCCCAAGGCCATTTTCAAGGCCATCCCATCAACGTGCTTGAAATTTCAATCTTGAGTATCACCAGTCCTTCGCAATATTCTCGTTCGAAGTGGATTGTCTTAGTTTTCATACTTGAAGCCAGTCTGATAAGGAGCTTGCATGGGCAGCCATGTTGTGTCCTCCTTTATTTAACATCTTATCAAAACCACGAGCCATGCAGTGGACGTCCAAGCAATACACATTGAACCCCAATCCCCCATTTTCTAATTTCAGATAGCGGAAGTGAAAGTGACAACGAGGGAGGCTTGGGAAATGTGAACAGAATCGTAATGCGTCCACCAGGCCACACTGGAAAGGCCAAGAAGGGACATTTGGTATTCGACGCATCTTTCGAAGGGGGTCAGTATTTTAAAGTTCCATCTTCAAACATTAAGTGCCAGGTTTGGGGAATAAACTTGACATCAGCGATGCAAGGTGCTACAGCTGTCATCTGTGACATTGCTCGTGCATGATAGTAAAATTGCATAAATTACAAAAACGCGAAAGAACGATTTATCTAGAAGTAATATTACCATAGTATTACCTTTAAGACCCATTGAAAGTGATTTTTTGCTATTGAATTTTGATAATTTTGGACTGATATGGTAATTTCAAATGAAACTACATGTTTTAATTCGAAGTTTATATTGATAGTAAGTTCCTGCGCTATATAAAATGAAAAGACGTTTTGTTTTTAGAATTGTTACAAATTCCAGATCTCTTATATTCCCATTCAGAAGGCAGGTGCTGCCATCTATCGCTCATAAAGCAAAATAAAAAGTCAAACATAGAATTATCGTTTTTATTAATATCATATGCATTTCCATAAGTTGTCAAGAGCACATCCCAAAAAACGCAAGTCCCTGTTAATGTTTACAAAAAAATTGTTTTAATATGTTGATCAGGAAAGGAGAAATTGCATTTGGTAATTTTATGCAGGGTGTCCCCAAAGTCATTCCGCACTTTCAATGAGCCTTAAATGTGCATAGTTTTCTTGAACTTAGATGTTCAAAACTCAAAAAATGGTCGTCAACCATGGTTGTCAACCCCTAAAGTTAATTCTGTGATGGGGTGTCTGACTAATGTGCCAATCTAGAGGGCACCAATTCCTGCAATGCTGACGTCATTCCACACAGTGTTCACATTGGGAACAACAGCCTCTTGGTAACATCAAGCACTTCAAACACTGTTCACTCAGGCGAATTTTTGACAGTGCATTTTTGACAGTGAAAAACTTGCAGCGTTCGGAATTTGGGAGAGGCGACTGTGGCGCCCCCTCCTCCCCCACCCCTTTCTGGCGCATTTTAAAACGCGTTGTTGCGTCGACGCAAATGATTCGATTATTTCTCCGTATTTAATTATCCAGTCGACTAATCACGTTATAACCACTAGCGTTGTGCGGGGCCAACCTTTCCCCGCCGAGTTAAATTAATTACGCTAAATTTAATAAGCCTGTTTGGGCCAATCAAACGACGGATTTGCAAACTATAATGAAACGGCGATAAATCACCCGCAAGTTTAATTTTCACGAATCCTTCGCTTTTTTTCCCTCCCCTTCCGCTTCTTCTATTCTCATTCCCATTTGCCCGCGCCTGATTTTGCATCGACACGCGCCGGATCATTTAACTGATTTGCATACGAGGCCCCCTCATCTGCATAGCTCGAGCATCGATTTTTCACGGATTTCGCGAGAAGCCCTTGGCTTCCTAATCCGCCCGGTTTAGCCAAGCCCCAGCCCATTAACGCCATTTTCTATCACAGGAGCTTCCGTGCTCACTTGAGAGCTGAGAGTGAAAGTTGCTCTCGATAGTAACTTTCATTGCTGATAGTCTCCCTGAAGTTGCTCTCGATAGTAACTTTCATTGCTGATAGTCTCCCTGAAGTTGCTCTCGATAGTAACTTTCAATGCTGATAGTCTCCCTGAAGTTGCTCTTGATAGTAACTTTCAATGCTGATAGTCTCCCTGAAGTTGCTCTCGATAGTAACTTAGTCTCCCTGTTGATAGTTCGTCTGCATTGTCAAAACTGACCAACAAAAAAACTGCTACATTATCACTAAATTAACGAGCAAGTTTAAGTACATCATCTGTTGCTGACGTGTTTCGAAGCGCCCTGAATCCTCCGCTACATAAAAAACAGCAAAAGCAGACAGGAAGTTGCGTGCTCATCTCAGGTTAAGCCTGTCTAAACGGTTTTCATGCTAACTGCAGAGACTTACTTGCTGGGTAAATTTGTTCGAGGTGAATTGAATAAAATAACCCCTGTGAAGCACTCAAATTAAGAATAGACATGTCTAGTTAAGGCATGTAAAACAAGATTACATGCTTATCTTACTTAGGTTAAGGCTGCTCACAAGTGATTTTTCGAACATGACTGTGGACAGATATGATAATTTCAAATGAAACTAAATGTTTCAATTCAAAGTTTA
>JAQFYZ010005032.1:0-10113 GCA_034695085.1 Cylindroiulus punctatus
CACACTTATCTAATTTAATATAGGGCCCAGATGTCAGGAACAGCGAGTGGTTCAGACATTAAATTGATGTCATATTTTAACTCTACTCCATTCCGACATAATTTATTAATGGACATAATGACTTAATGAGCAATCATATTTAAGGGGATTTTTTATCTTGGAAACTTCGCCTACGAACGCTACTGTACTTAGTATATCTTCAGTTAACCTTGCAAGGCTTGCATGCAGTATACATTTAAATTCATGCCCCATCTACCTCATCTCTGAAATATTACTGGATCATATTCGATCCCCAACTAATGGGACGTTTATGTATTAAAAAAATGGGGTCGTTATCCTTCAGGTTACATATACATGCACGCAGATTTCCTAGTTTCCTACGAATTGATGGATGTCATTTGATTGTGCTGAAAAGGTCAATGGTTTATTTTTACTTTCGACACAATTTTACTGATTGAAACTGGCAGAAGGTAGAGGGTGTTGATCTGGTGTCAACTGCTAAAATCTTGTTATACACAATTTCGGGAAAGTTGCGAAGTACAATTTGAAAATTGTGCAATTTTTGAATTAAAGGAAGTCCTAATATGAAAACGTATACTCAGCTCCATCTGGGAGTCGCAATTTGAAATTCCTGGCTTAATTGAACCAGCAATATAATGCAAGCATAAAAATATATGCAGAGATGAAAATGTTGTTCTAAGCGAGCTTTAAATATATATACAAAGACGTTTTACACGCATTCATAATGCCCAATTTTGTTATATATGCTTATAATAAAAATGACGATTCTTCGAATTTACAATTATTCATAAAAACTAAAATTTCACCTTTTTTCCACATGAAGATGTATGCCATTAACAGCTTTCAACAATCCATTTGCTTTCTGCCATTGTAATGGGATCTAAGAAAAACGGTACAAAATAGACACCCATTTACACTTGAAAGTGCAAGATAGTAGCTGAAGGGAGTCAATGATTTCCCAAAATTTTGCTCACCTCTGTTTTACTACATGGAGAAACTTTATATTCTCTGAAGAAGTTAGCAAGTCCGATCTTCGCTTCAATCAACGCAAATCTCATTCCGACACAATTCCTAGGTCCTACTCCAAATGGTATATAACTCAAGGGATTGCGCTTAGCCTTATTTTCAGGGCTAAATCTGATAAACGAATATTGTGATTAACCACGTGGGCAATTACAGCGCGTAGGTAATTACGTGTATGGTAACGTCGTTTTCTTGGAAATGTTACCTTTCTGGGTCAAACTTCTCTGGGTCTGGATAATTGTCTTCATCGTGATGAACAGCATAGATTGCAAGCGACACAATCATGTCTTTCTGTATTTGTATACCGTTGTATGTGCTAGTTTTTAGACAACGGCGATCCGTCCTGCAAGTAGCATGACCACAAGTCAAACTTTGCAATTCCTCAGAAAGGGCAAAGTTGCTGAAACGTACATTATTGCTGGAGGATGAATTCTCAGAGTTTCGGAAATAACTTTGTCCAAATACTGCATTTCCCCAACGGCATCGTAATTCAATTTGCCCTAATAATACATTGGATGAGGAGAAATGTGAAGGGAATGCCCAGAAGAACCGTTAGCATTACTGTTGGCGTTGCAAAATCGCTTGATCTTATTTAGTGTTGTGACCAACTTGTGAGAAAAACGTTGAGTTATTTCCATATTTAATACTCTCTGAAGTGCACTTACATGTTTTTCTAAAGTTTCACGGACTTCTGCGACAAGTTTTTCTTGACAATCAGGATTGAGGGCCATATAATAAGAAGCAAAACTAATCGTGCTTGCAGTTGTATCATAACCCGCCAGTAAAAATAAGATGGAATGTCCAACCATGGCATCAGGAGTCATAACTGAAACAAAAGTTGAATTATATACTTGAACAGGTACTTCAAGAAAGAAAGAAATATTTCATATATAAATATTCATATAACAAACTTTTATCGTTTCTCGTTTTGCGTTCAGTTTTAAGTTCAGATCCGATATCATAATGACTTAAGTCATTTTTGTCTTCTGATTTGGAATCGGCAAAGTCTTCTGACTCTGCATTTAATAGGAGGTCGAGAAAATCGCCACGTTTCTGAAATTAAACGAAAGCGTATAAATAATTTTTTTCCTAGATATTTATACATTATGCCCTGCTTCAAATGTGAACTCACTTTTTCAATGCGTAAAATTTCCATGTTTCAATGTTAACAACTATACTGTCATATTTTACCTGCATGGATTGAATATCTAAAGAATAAACTTACATTCGCTGGATCTTCTTTTCTCATCGCAATCACTTGTTTAACCATTTTCTGATAAAAGTTAAATGCATTTAGCGGAAAAACGGTGAGCCCAGCCTTTTCAAACAAGGTGGGCAGCAAAACTGCAATGAAAAATGTCAACGCTTGATACATGTATGTCATAACATGCACGATTCCGAACGAGGTTAGTCAGAATGTTTCACTTACACGCAAAAAGTACTTTGAAGCTAAACTTGCCGGTAAACAATATTTTAGCATGCATGAGGAAAGGATCGTTATCGGGATCCTGGTGATTGATTTTGTACCCGAAACAACAAGATGATATAACGTTCATAGTAAACGACGAAAACAGACTACAAAAAATGTTAAACACATGTATATAAAAAATCGTGCAATTTGAATATTAACTCGTGTAACCAATTTTCAAAAACAAGCTAACTGTATATGCTTTCGATCTTATTAGGAGTCGAGAAAAATTGCACATAGTTGGCAATTTCGCAGCAAATAACAACCAAAAAAATTGTCCGATTCGGCATCACCTACTCTTTCATTTCCATTTCCGTTTTTCCATCTTCCATCTCCTTTCGAATATACTGACTTAACTCTTCACTGCATTCCTCAATCAAAACGCCCATCTGAAAAGCAATTCCTCGGTGCAATCAGTTAATGGTAATGGAGTTTGGTACCAATGCTTTGCAGCAACTATTTACCTGTTTTATTTTCGCTGAGCTAAATGTAGGTGTTAGCAAAGAGCGATGTGCTTTCCAGTCGTCGCCTTCCATCATGTTCAAGAAATAGCGTGCTACAGGACCCACCCCAGCTATTTTCTAAGTAACAACAATCATCTCAAACAATAAATTTCCAACAATAACAAAAGAAAGGGGCGAGTTGCGAAAATGCAATCATTGGACTTACACGCCTTTCGGCAAAATTCTGAAAATCTCTGATGCCAATGGCTTTTATCAGTTCTAGGTCAGCTGTGTGCAACTCTGGGTTCCGACCCGTGTATGTTCTGCAAAAAACACAATTAGCAATTCGAGCATCTTACATTCTTACTTGTCACGTTGAAGGTTAACGACTAAATGAAAATGCTTACCCCCACGATTTCCCAAACGCCTTCAAATTTGCCATTTCATTTTCAACAACTGTCTATGGAATTAAATACGTAATGCAATTATTCTCCTATATACCATGTTAGAATCGAAAATAAGGATAATCAATTGTATTCACATTTTTAAAGATGCTGAGCATGTTTCCGAAAAGTGGATATACAGGTTTTTGCGTCTGAACATTTTGAGATTTCCAGTATCCGAAATTCCACGTGAAGTACCTAGTTTTCATAAAAAACGTCACTTGTGAATAACGTACTTAATGGATAACCCCTGACATAGCATCGAGACCATATGGTTTCCCGGTACAAATTGCTGATAAATTGCAGACTACTTCCTATATTTAACTTTGCTGCAAGTCTTCCACAAAACTGATAAGATAACAAAATCATTCAAGATCACACACGTGTATGAAACATTTGCGTTCTCAGCATTACAGAAACTCTGCTTCACGAATAAATCAATAACATCAACCTTGCAAAAGAATGGCACTTTCCTGAAATATATCATTTGCACGAACTTACCTGCTCTATCTTCAATGAATTAGAATCGATTGGCAAATGCTATAAATATTGATATTTGGCAGTACTTTCTCGAGACCAAATTTCTGTCAACAAGTTAAAAATTGAATTGTTTGTTTTGTCAGGGTGGCGACGACCATAGCGTTCATCAATGAATTTAGTTAGAAGTTGTAGTTTTTTGGGTTCCAAATGTGCAACTTAAGTTAGGGGTCTCCGTGTCACAACACTTTAAAACTCAAAGGTTTTGTGAAGAAACTGTTAAGTGGAAATCTCAATTATTCCAAATTTCCAATTTCAGGTCACTACCTGCATTAGTGCTCAATTTTGAAATGATGTCATGCACTCCTCCAACAGCGTGTTCTGCACTAATAGTCGTCGCCTTAGTGCAATGACAGTGTCTTGTAATATTTATTTGGAAAAAAATGTTTTTTCCGTGAAAATACATGTACACTTGTACTGTGTATTTAACGCAATCAAGAGTTTTTGTATTTTATGCGAAAATAAGCCCTGTAATCCCATTGAAAAACTAAGAATTTAAAAAGCGAAGTCGAACCAGGTAAGAAACATCTGACAGCTACATGACATTATGCAAATGGCAGATAACCCGTTATCCACTGCTATGCTAAAACCAAACACACATACAGAAGAACCTTGAACGAAATTCAAAACTTACTTGTACAGTGCAGCTAAAACAATGGCTGTGACAAGCAACCAGTTAGGAAGTGGGATTAATCCTAGGATATTCATTTCGAAAACTGCTCTCAAACGCGACAGCTATCGAAGCACAAACGTTTACAACTACAATCGTATCTATATAAAGGGAAAACAACCATGTGTCAAAACGTTGCGCAATCGATTCACTGGGTATATCTGAGGCTAAATAAAATAATATTGTGCCGAAGTACAAGTTTTACAGCACAATACTAGCTCGCGAGAATAGACCTTGACTCGCACATTATCTTCAATTATTGCACAAGATGAGGTTTTAGTTATTGGAAGATCTGAATGTAATGGGTGATAAGAGGCACCATGGTCTATCTGCTAAATTACATTATCTGTAAACCAATAAGTAAAGTACAATGTATTTCACGGTACCCTATATGGGCAACTGGGGAAGAATTTCTGCACATTGGAATACTATTAAGATTACCCCCTTCATCAATTTCTGGCTTTAAAAAAATGTATGGTATTGACGTGTTCATTTACACGTTACCTTGCAAGACATGTAGTATAATTCATTTACGCACAGATCCGACGTTAGTAAAAATGATTGATCTGTAACATTTTCAAAAAAAGATTCCTAAATCTGGGTGATGTCTTGCACTGAGTTTACAGGAAAATTACAGCACGAACTAAATGCTAGGTTATTATCATCGTACGGAAGTTAAACGGCGCCTTCCTCCGTACAAAAATAATGGATCCACCACCGGAAGTTACCCCTTTGCGACAGGGAACCCATGATCCTTAGTTACATTCGTAGGTGCCAAATTGTTCCCAGGGGCAGAAATCTAAATCAGCTTCTGCCCACCATCACTTTCATCTGCCATTTCCAGAAAACTATCAAAGACCAGCATTAATAAATTTGGCAGAAATGTGTCAGAAAAAACAGACTATTCTTGGTATCCAACAAAATAAGTTTTTCGCGGAAACAGTGCACGAATAAATAACGCACGTTAGGATTTATAACCACGAATAAACGCAGAAAAACATAGGAGAAATATGAACAGTTTTACGTAGCAGCTTCGAACACTGCTTAAACCAACATACAAATTTTGTGTATTTAATGAAAAATATTGGTACCACTTTTCAGTTTGGTAAACACCAGTAGTAGACGAGCACGACAATGAAAATGAAACACTGAAGACTTCCAACAAGTTTATTTCGTTACAGTCATGCAAATTGTGCTAGAATAACATGTACATAAACCAGTATGGAACCCCTCTCCCAAACCCTACACCTATAAAGCACTGATCCCATGGTTCGTGGATCAAACCATGTTAGAGGACAGAGACAGACTTGGTGTTTAAGTGCAATTAAATTGTTATCTGTTTTTGGAGATAATAAATCTCCAAATTTATGAGTTAAAATGGGGAAAATGGCCGCCTGCATGTGCAGGCGTGCACGTGCCAAAGAGCATGTGCAAAAAGTTCTTCTTTACAAAAATGTTCTAATTTGATGAAATGGTTCTATATTTTGCGAAAATATTCTGTTCCGGATTTTTCGTGTTCCGGTGAAGTTAGATTTCGTTTTTGCTCTCGTTTAACCGAGATTTGGTGTACCAGTTTGAATAAAAGGAAAGAATTCAAGCCCCAGCTTCTGTTGTAGCCAATACAGAAGCATTTCAGGGCTGTTTTGAAGATCCCATGGTTCGTGGCTCAAACCAAGTTAGTCCGAATATACAGTGTATGTACTTTGGTATGATAGGATATGGAGCATATAAAACAGTGCTGACAGGATGGTTTCAGTGAATCCCGTTGCAATCCAGCATTTCCGGTCTGTACACCTTGTCGTCGTAGAACTCGTTGAGATCGATGGCGCATTCCTCTTCGTAGTCCTGCACCGGAAGGAAGTCCTTGCACTCGTCGTTGCGCTTGATGTCCCAGGTGACGCAGTGGACACCGCCTCCGAACTCGTTGAGGGTCCTCAGTGGACAGGTGATGACGTCGAAGCCCAGGTCGGTGAGGAGGTCGTACATCTTGGTCTCGCATTCCTCGATGACCACGCACTTGGGGCTGATGGAGAGCAGGTTCATGTGCAGCTCGGCGGAGCAGACGGCGGTGGGGGTCAAGAGGTCAGTGGCAGAGTTGGGGGCGTAAATGGGCTGCCAGTCGTTGTCGGTGAAGATCTTCATTTCAGAGGCCAAGGGCGGGTAGTGGCGGTTGATGAGCACGATGCCCCGAGAGCCGGAAGTGGGTGGTCTCAGCGGAATTAGGTTGATGTCCAGGTGGGTCCCATCGTCTGTTGGAAAGTGCATGGCGTGGAATCTGAGGTGAGGAAACTCGCGTCTGAGCCACTGGATTCCCCTGTTGTTGGCCGAGGAGCTCTTCTTGTAGAACACGTCCTTGCCCACCTTCATCATGTCCGCAGCGTCGAAGGCCACTTCCGTTTCGTTCAGGGTGGTCCTGTAGCCGCTCTTGGCGAAGAGGCTCTGGGTGGTGTCGACCCTGTCCAAGTCGAACATGGCGTCCTGACACGTGGCCGGAGGCGCCTTCTTCCAGAGCACCTTCCGGTCGGCGTCCCACAGCTTGTACACGGTGCTCCTGTAGTAGGAGGACTCGAAATAGCGGGCCCTGGAGGCCGTTGGCGACTCCAGGATGGTGTTGCCCAGAGTGATGAGCACGTCCCTGGGACAGGCCATCCCGAACTGGTAGTAGCTCTTGAACCAAGGGGTGAGCAGCAGGTGGTCGAAGTGGGCCTCCGGGGCCCGCCACACCTCGATGGGCGCCTTGGCCACCCTGGCGTCTTCTCGCAGGCCGTTGGGCATCCTGGGCGTCGACCGCTTCCGCTCCAGGAGCTGCTGGGTGTCCTCCTCGAACTCGGCCACGCTGGAGATACCTACGTGCTCGGACTTGAGCAAGTGGCACAAGTTGGCCAGCTCGTTCTGGGCCTTGGCGATCCGCTCCTTGGGGCGGGGACCAACCGCTGACACGTACTTGCCCAGGAAGTCGTCCCGGATGACGTTGTAGTGGTAGAATGGGTCCCATTCTGGATAGGACATGTTGGCTGCGCTGCCCACCAGCACCGTCTCCAAGTCGCCCCATTCTGTCCAAGCGTTGACCAGTGGACGATCCATGGCTGATGGCGTTTCAGTCTTATTTTGAAGTGCAACCAGCAACAGCAAGACGAGCTGCGATGGACTAGCAGCGCAGTGGCTGCTTATATACGACTTCCAATCGTTTATCTGCCAAGAACATTGCAGAAAAAAACATTGGAAGCGATTTTCAAGCGTTGTAAAACATTTTTAATGGGAGCAGTAATTGGCAGTTCGTTTTTCGAGCAGCCAATTATTGGCAAACTTATTTTGGCGTTGAATCACTATTCAGTTTCTGTCCAAATTATCGCCTCGCGACAGGAATATTACCAAATACGAGAAATCGTCTTTGATATAATTGCGAACACGTCAGTCCGTCGAACAATCGTTAATAATGATGTCGATGAGTGTCGAAAAACTGTGCCATTTGCATGCATGGGACTTGGCAAAAATGACCCACGGATAAGGCTGATAACGAAACTTGTTTTCGGGGTAAATTAAATTTGAAATGTCATCGTGCATACTCAGTCGCTGACGCAGTCTCCGGAAAATATTGTCCAAAACTCGACCAAAATTGTTCTAATGAGTACTCCCCTTCTATGTCGGATGGGCAAATTTGTGAAAATGGAGGACATCCGCATGAGGGTATAGGGGAATTACCCTGGCTGGACAAGTGCGGGTGGGGAAAGGGATAATGCCGTCATGAACGTCCGCTCAATTGACAAATCTCCAGAGAATTTGAAGAATCAGTGTCAACGTTACTAAATTGTCCTTTAATCTATTTCTCATAAAGTCAAACCTTGTTCAAACAATTTGTCACCGAGTAAGCTTAAAGGCGTTTTTCATTTCATGTAACCAACATAATTTGAAAATATGTCGTTGCTGTGATTCGGGACATCTTGATAAATTAAATCAGGGTTAAGGGTGGGGTTGGGAGCTAGACCCTACTTGGAACAGCATACAGTATGTCAACTGAACTTCTGCCAAAAACACTGCTAAAATCTCGTTAAAACCAGTAATGGAATGTATGATTCAACTAATAATTACATAATAACACGTAATCCATATGGAAAGTTTTCCTTAAAACGTTTTATGTCATGATTGCCCTCCATAATATGACAATGGCAGAAAGGCTGATAATTAAGAAGAACAATGGTTTAGCTGAAACTAAGTCATGTACATGTAATCACACTGCTGGCAGGCAGCATGGCCATGTTGAGTCATCGAAGCAATGGGGAACGACGTTATGCGAAATGCTTACAACAACTGCAATGACAAATATGAGTGATTTTAGCTCTATAAAATATTTAGTTATAAAACATTTTTCAAGAAACGCCGCAGACGAAATTTAAAATATAATCAATGCTACAAATAATGCATTCACCTCGGTGCAAGCATAGGAGTTTTTGTGTTTCTGCAGTATGTAAGATCATTGGCCTACACAGTTAAAATGCAAAGTACAGGTCGGTTAGTTACGGAAACTTAAAATGTACACTTAATGCAAATGCACACCAAGTGTTCATTTTCATCAAAAAATCATTCAATACGTACGGCGTATTTATAATTGTCAAAAGTGAAACCTAGCACATGCATGGTTACAGGTTACAGTACACCGTATATGGTCGTTGATCAAATTAGATACCATATAATTAAAATAATTAAAATCTCTTGGTATTCAGAGAGACAGAAGCTGGAACGCAATTTAGCCCCTTTTAAAAACAATTTTGGAAATTAAGTTTCAAAATTTCTCGCTCAAAGATCGAATGTTTTCAAGCTCGATATCGAAAACATGGTTCTAACACAAATGTCCTACATTGTATTTGCTTTCATTACTGCAATAATCCTTCAATGGCAAATGATAACATTTCCCTGGTTGGCGTTCCAGGTAAAGTAAGCTTATATAAACAATCTTGGAAGCCAAATGCAATTACAGTAAGCAAGTAAAATTCAGCAGAAACGCTCAATTGACATTCTGTGAAGAGACCTGCCAGCAGCAATGATTCTGTTAATTATGTTAGCATGGTTCAATAATTTCTATAGACACACGGTTAAATGGCCTGAGCTTCTTTATTTCGTTTGACGGAACTGTCTAGAACTGACAAAGTCTGGAGCCAAAATTGGAAATTCAAATAAGGTAAAGTATTCCACTCACGTTGAATAGAAATTAATCAGAGGCGTGACTAGAATGGTTAGGTAATAGGACAGGTTGACTATCAAGAGCCCTTCCAGTACTTTTAGAATTGGACAGTATTTCATGGACAACACATAACATGTACATTCGCGCATACCTTATGTTATAAAATATAAATATTGCCCACCTAGCTGGCCTCCATAGGGGGAAGCTCCATAAATTAGATATGTCATGTACCTTGTGATAGAAATTGGGAAGTTAGGGGTTTAATTAAGAGGTCGGGGGGCTTCCAAATTATCTTCCAAATTTGGGTGACGGACGTGACAGAGACGTCC
>JAQFYZ010005033.1:0-10113 GCA_034695085.1 Cylindroiulus punctatus
AGAAAAATATAATGTTTATTAATATCAACTTTTGGAAATGGTCAGCAGAAATCTCAAAATAATTAATAAACATATAAGAATTATTTTTTGGGTATTTTTTTGGGATGCAATTTATTTCTCAATTTTATTTTGTTGAAAAAACTTACTTTCCCTGACTCTCCCTGACCATTTTGCTCTTCCCTGACTTTCCAGGTGCGTATGAACCCTGTACGATGCCTGCACCGGAGGTTCAAATATCCCAGAAAGCAGCAGACCTAGACATTGCTCAAGATAAAAATTAAAAACTACGACGAGGATCAGAAATAGGAAATGAAACAAATACGTTCATTTCTGGTTCAATTTAAATTTACATTTCATGTGATACGGGAAAAAAACAAAAACAAAAAAAACAACAAATGATCGTTGGGTCTTTCGTTTTTTTCGTTGTTGAACTTTGCATTATGTGTATCGGCTAACGCAATTTTTCTTTGCTAAATATTGTCATATCCAAAACCTTTGGATTTTAGCACCCGATGAAGGTTTTAAGTTAACCGAAACGTCCTGCAGATGTTACTTTTCTGACTGTGAATAAAGCTAACTGTATACGTCCAGTCACGGCCTGGAAGATGTCCTTTATTTCATGATCCTTGGGTAGTTCAAATTTTAGAAATTAAAAGTAAATATTTTACGAAAACGTTAATTTCTCTTACGAATATTGCCGCATTGGTGATTCAGGAATTGCATTATTTAACAAAATGATTTTACGATATCATTCTTCAAGTTACATTAAAAGTTTTTTTTGATTATCTTACGTGTCTGGTCTTGGTCCCCGACAGAGACCACCCAGCTGCCGATCAGCTCTGCTTCGAGATCGTTGCGCGCCTTGGCCAGCTGCACGAATTGTCCACTGAAAGGAAGCCGACGGAATCAGTACCAGAAGCCGAGTGACTTTCGCCGAACAGGGACCGCGATACTCACTAGTTTTTGACGTAGTTTTCCATGCATTCGGGTTTCACGTCGTCGGCTAGTTAGGTAAAAAAAAACAAAAAATGGTTAGGGCATTGCGAGAATCTTCAGGGGCAAAAACCTAACTCCGGGAGCCAGAAACTTACTGTGCAGGGAGTAGATGACTTCCTTATCGGACAGCAGCCTCGAGTGGGACTCCTTCTGGGGCTCTATCCGCTTCACGTGGAGCATTTTGCTGAACCAGCTCTCTCGGTCATCGGAGCGCTGCTGGCTGGTGGTGATGGACCTGGACGAGAAAAAATAACTGCGCATCTATCAAATAACTAAGATATCTGTTGAATGACTACAGCGCACACTTCGCAGACAGAGCCCATCGCTTTCCGGGATGCAAGAATCTGCGAAAGAAAATTTCCTGGCCGGATGACATCTGGCAAAAAAAGCTCTGCCTGATGGAGTAAGGAGGTGAAGAGGGTCCAGTTGGTAAAAGATTGTTCCTGGCTAGGCAAACATCTGGCAAAAATCCCTTGCCTGATGGAGTAGTAAGGAGGTAAATAGGGTCCAGTTGGAGTTTGTTTCTGGCAAGACAAACATCTGGCAAAAAAGCATTTGCCTGATGGAGTAAGGAGGTGATCACATCATCACATCCCTACTATATATAAGGAGCTGCCTTAGTTTGTCCTGACTGGGATAAGATCTGGCAAAAAAGCACATGCCTGATGCATTATTGATTAAATGGTGAGTTTGGAGATGAAGCGGGTGAAAACACGCAACATGAGACTGACAATATGGTTCAGTCGATCTTGCATTATCGTCAATTCATGTACAGACATTTATGAGCCCGGTCTCCATTATAATTCTACAGACAGGTCATACATAAGAGGTTTCCCTCTTTATTTGTTGCATTTGTCACATCATTTTCCATTTTTTACAGAAATTGTCACATTGTGTCCATAGGTTTCAAATTGTCACATTTTGTCACATTTGTCACATCGGCCACATCCCTGGGTATGTTGTGCCAACGTTATTTACCAATGTTGGGCCAACGAGTTTAGGTTGGCTTTTAGGTTTTGGTAATTTCCTCTTCATCAACAGACTTTTTTGAGCCCAGTCTCCCTTACAATTATACAGATAGGTCATACATTAGAGGTTTCCCTCTTTATTTGTTGCATTTGTCACATTATTTTCCATTTTTTACAGAAATTGTAACATTTTGTCACATTTGTCATGAAGCGTACTATTTCCAGCATATGTAGATGGCAAATAGGGCCACTTAAAAATGCACAATCAGCTGCAATAGCTTGAGTGAATTAGGTACTGGTTGTAAACTGGTTTTTAATTGAAACGTTGATATTGAGAAAAAAACGATTGGTTTCAAATTGTCCCATTTTGTCACATTTGTCATGTCGGCCAAATCCCTGGGTATATATGTTGTGCCAACGTTATTTACCAACCAATGTTGGGCCAACGAGTTTAGGTCGGCATGCCAACATGAATGCAATGTTGGCCAACCTTTTTTGGTTACTAGCCTAATACTAGGACATGTATTTTTCTGTTGTTTTTGATTAGGAAGGTTATGTTAGGTTAGGTCACGTCAGGTCGTTCAGCCAAAACGCGTTGACGTGCGTCACTCAGTCGATTTTCGTGCATGGTTCCGTATAAGCATCGTGAGTGGAGGCCTTGTAGTCGTCAAATTTCAAGTCTTGAGCACTTGACCTTTTGTTGCTGCATGTACACATGTACACAGTGCATGTACACTGTAGGTCACCTTCAGATGGGCCGGCTTATATCGCGCCCAGCGAGACAAAAACATTAGAAAAATGCGCACAGTTTGACCGGCTGTTGTCGCAGCCTTCGCCCCTCACTTTACCTCGCATAACCGGCCGCCGCCGCCGCTGTTTTTCCTCTTTTCAGACACGAAATCCTGAGCGAAACACATCGAAGAGCAGTCGCCATCTTGAATGGGATATTCTACGATCTGCGCGTGCTGTACGGAAGCCCTAGCGGGACGCGTTGTACGGAGCTCCTTGGGGCCCGTCATGGTTGTTGTTTCCAAAGGTTGCCCTTCGTTATTTTAGTGAAAACGTTGTTTTTTTTTACCATAAATGTGACTAAAAGGCATCCGAAGTGCCCCCGCTTGTGGTAAATTCATGTTCTGAAGAAAACCAGAACGGGATATTCTACAATCTGCGCGTGCTGTACGGAAGCCCTAGCGGGACGCGTCCTACGGAGCTCCTTATGGCGCGTCATTTTAAATCTATTTCATTTACAAGATGGCGATTGTTCTGCGATGCTTTTCTCTCTGGATTTCTCGACTAAAAGGCGGAAAATCGGTGACGGCGGCGGCCGGTTATGCGAGGTTAGTTCAGGGCGATGGCCGGGACAACAACTGGACAAATTTCAGCGCGTTTTCGTAATTTTTTGTCGAATTGGTTGCCATGGAAAGCGAGCCGGGTTGTTGTTCCCATAGGTTGATGTTCCATGAAAAGCTAATTTCTCAAAATTCTCATCTAATTTCTCACTATGCACATTAAACAGCACCCAAATACGAGTGCGGAATGCAAAAGACCCGATGAATTTAGCAAGAATTTAGCGTTTTATAGAGTAAAAACCAGCCCATATAAAGACTATGGCATTTTGGTCAATTTCAGGGTAGAAAGTTCACCCATAACGTCGTTTTCAACCTATTTAAGTACGGAATATTAAACTAAACACAAATACGAGTGCAGAATGCAAAAAACCCGACGAATTTAGCAAGAATTTAGCGTTTTATAGAGCAAAAACCAGCCCATACGACATCTATGACATTTTGGTCAATTTCAGGGTACGAATTTCACCCTATCACGTCGTTTTCAACCTTTTTAAGTACAGAACACTAAACTGCACCCAAATGCGAGTGCAAAATGCAAAAACCCGATGAATTTAACAAACTTTTGGCGTTTTATAGAGCAAAAACCTGCCCATTTAAAGTCTATGGCATTTTGGCCAATTTCAGGGTAAAAATTTCACCCCCATCACGTCGTCTTCAACCTTTTCAAGTATAGAACATTACACTGCACCCAAATACGAGTGCTGAATGCAAAAAACCCGATGAATTTAGCAAGAATTTAGCGATTTATAGAGCAAAAACCAGCCCATATAAAGTATGGCATTTTGGCCAATTTTGGCCAACTAAATTGTAAATTTCGTATTTTTTTACAGAGACTGCTGCTTAAGTTGGAAACTTTGGAGGGAAGAATTAGCAAATACAAAAAGATCAATTTGGAAATGGACAACAACAGAGACCAACACCATGGCCCTGGAGGAGGAAGAGCAGATTCAACTTTAGGAAATTGAAATACAACTGTAAGGATTTTCCATGAATTACTTTTGCAATGGATTTTCCATGAATTACTTTCCATTAATTACTTTAGCAATTACTTTTCCAGGAAACGTATTGCAATCCAGACTAGATTGCATTTGAAATTCCGAGAAAAAGGTTGGTGTTATTTACAACTTTTATGCAATTTTGTCCAGAATCATTAAATATGCCATTGAAAAAATACTTGACTTACTGTGAATAATAACAATTGTGAAATGATAAACGAAAACATCAAATTTTGTTAAAAATCATTGGCATTTTAAAGGGAATTTCGTTACGTTGTAATTTAACAATTAAATGTTTAAGGAGAAAATTTAAATATCTACAAAATATATTATCTTTTAAAGAATTCAATAATATTTTTATTATTTTATTTATTATGGATAGATTGAAGGGTTGAATAAGGTCAAAAAGGAGAATAAGGATATGAATAAGGAGAAAAAGGTTGGTGTTATTTACAACTTCCATGCAATTTTTCCAGAATCATTTAATATGCCATTGAAAAAATAATTGACTTATTGTGAATGATAACAAATTGTGAAATAATAAACGAAAACATCAAATTTTGTCAAAAATCTTTGGCGTTTTGAAGGGAAATTTGTTACGTTGTAAGTTAACAACCAAATTTTAAGGAAAAAATTTAACTATATAGAAAATATATTATCTTTAAAAGAATTAAATAATATTTCTTATTATTATTATTTCGTTATAATAATATTTGTTATTGTTTATTCATTATGAATAGATTGAAGAGTTGAATAAGGTTAAAAAAGAGAATAAGGAAAGGAATAAGGAGAAAAAGGTGGGTATTATTTACATCTTCCATGCAATATTTCCAGAATCATTAAATATGCCATTAAAAAAATAATTGACTTACTGTGAATGATAAAAAATTAACGAAAACATCAAATTTTGTCAAAAATCTTTGACGTTTTGAAGGGAAATTTGTTACCTTGTAAGTTAACAAGTAAATTTTGAGGAAAAAATTTAACTATATAGAAAATATATTATTTTTTAAAGAATTCAGTAATATTTCTTATTATTATTATTTTGTTAATAATATTTCTTATTATTATTATTTTGTTAATAATATTTGTTATTATTTTATTGTTTATGAATAGATTGAAGAGTTGAATAAGGTTAAAAAGGAGAATAAGGAAAGGAATAAGGAGAAAAAGGTTGGTATTATTTACTTCTTCCATGCAATATTTCCAGAATCATTAAATATGCCATTAAAAAAATAATTGACTTACTGTGAATAATAACAATTGTGAAATGATAAACGAAAACATCAAATTTTGTCAAAAATCATTGGCATTTTGAAGGTAATTTCCTTACCTTAAAATTTAACAATTAAATTTTAAGGAAAAAATTTAAATATCTAGAAAATATATGAACTTTTAAAGAATTCAATAATATTTTTATTATTTTATTTATTTTATTCTTTAGGGATAGATTGTACTGTTGAATAGAAGTTGATCAATCAAACATTTAAAAAATGCGAGTGGTAGTTTTTTTTGAATTAAATTGAATGAATTGAAGCTTTAGCTTATTCAACCTTAAGCTTAATCTTAATTTAAAAATCTTATTTAAAAAAAAAGAGTGGTAGTTCAAGTGATTATAAAATGTTTTATTCGAAAATATCATGTCTTTTAAAACAAACATAAAACATTTTCTTCTAATTTTCCATACTTGAGAAGAAATTGAGGAAAAATTAACTCCAAAATTATACAAAAATGACAAGTGGACAGTTAGCACATGTCTACTAGTATGCTAATTACACTAACGATGGAATAATTAGAACTGTTCCCCAATCCTTACCATGCCATGGTTTCCTGGAAAGTGCTGGAATTTCGTCTTTTCCCAGCTTGTATTTTTTTCTCAGGCACAAAATGCACATGTTGTTTTGGTGATTATTTTTTCATGTTTTTTTTTATCTTTTTTTATGTGCTTCTCATCCATCCATGTCATTGCTTGACCACCGAGTGACAGCAACGTCAATTTGCGTTTCAAATTTAAAGCAAATTGTTGGCCAAATGTCAAAAATGCCAAATGTCCTTGTGTAATCAACGAATACTGCAGGGAGGTCACGTATGACCCCTGACCCCTAATCTGATGACCGTGAATAATCGCGGTGTTTTGCGTAAATAATCTGATAATTATTACTGCAATTTACCTTGTTTGGAAATTGGAATGACAATAAACACGACAAAGAGATAAATTTTGTACAGAATTTTTATGCAGTTCGGTTTTCGTACATGACATGAATCCACACCCAAATACGAGTTCAGAATGCAAAAACCCCGATGAATTTAGCAAGAATTTAGCGTTTTATAGAGCAAAAACCAACCCATATAAAGTCTATGGCATTTTGGCCAATTTCAGGGTAAAAATTTCACCCCATCACGTCGTTTTTAACCTTTTTAAGTACAGAACATTAAACTACACCCAAATACGAGTTCAGAAAACAAAAAACAGGTGAATTTAGCAAGAATTTAGCGTTTTATAGAGCAAAAACCAGCCCATATAAACTCGATGGCATTATGGCCAATTTCAGGGTAAAAATTTCACCCCCATCACATCGTTTTTAACCTTTTTAAGTACAGAACATTAAACTACACCCAAATACGAGTGCATAATGCAAAAAACCCGACGAATGTAGCAAGAATTTAGCGTTTTATAGAGCAAAAACCAGCCCATAGAAAGTCTATGGCATTTTTGCATGGACAATTTTTGGATGAAAATTTCGCCCTATCGCATCGTTATCAACCTTTATTTGGGGTGGAAATGACTCCACACCCAAATACTAGTGAATAAACGCGAAAACTGTATAATTTTAGCTAATATTTAGCGTTTAAAAACGAAAAAGCGATCCCATGTAATGTCTATGGCATTTTTGTGAAATTCAAAGTGAAAATGTCGGTTTATCACGTGGTTTTCAACCTCTTTTTTGGGCGGACATGACTCAACACCCAAATACTAGTGAATAAACGCAAAAACTCGATGATTTTAGCTAATATTTAGCGTTTAAAAGCGAAAAAACGATCCCATGTAATGTCTATGGCATTTTTGTGAAATTCAAAGTGAAAATTTCGGCTTATGGCGTGGTTTTCAACCTTTTTAAGTACAGAACATAAAACTACACCCAAGTGCCAGTGGGGATAGCAAAAAACCCGGTGATTTTATCACCACAGGAAAGGGTCGAAAATACACATTTCTTTTTCGCATTTTTTAGTATTGTTCTTGAAACTAGAGTTCGTGGGGAATCCGAAACGTCAAAAACCCGGTCATTCCAGCACGTATTCGCCGAGAAATAGCCAATTTTGCCCACCATGCTTTTTGGGCCACCCTGTACTGGCTTTGATGCAAAAACTAAAATAACGCAAAATTAAGCATAGTTATCGCGTTTTTTCGCACTGGACACGATTGTACACCCAAATGCCAATGGGAATTGCAAAAAATTCGGCGATTTTATCACCATCCGTTTTTTGGAAAAACTCCACGGCTTTTGTGTTTTTGCAGAAACACACATGGTCATAAGATCACCGGATTTTTTGCAATTCCCACTGCTTTGTATGTGTAGAATCATGTCCTGCACGAAAAAAGGTTGAAAACAACGGACCTGGGTTAAATTTTCACCCTTATATTGGTTTCCAAATGCCATAGACTTAGCATAGGGCATTTGTTTTTGCTATAAAATGCAAAATTTTGACTAAAATAACCGGGTTTTCTGCTAATCCCACAGATATGTGGGTGTAGAATGCTGTTCTGCGCGAAATAATTGGTTGAAAACGACGCGCTAGGGTGAAATTTTCATTCTTTTATTGGTACCCAAATGCCATAGACTTAGCATGGGCTCGTTTTTTTGGCTATAACACGTTAAATATTGAGTAAAATCATCGGGTTTTTCGCTTTCCTAATTCGTATTTGGGTGTAGCTTCATGGCCACCACAAAAGAAGGACAAAAAAGATGGTGAGATTTTCAAAAAAACTCCAAGACTATAGCCTTTGTGTTTTTTCAGGAAAAGGTCGAAAATACACTATTTTTTTCGCGGTTTTTTAGTAGTGATTTTGAAACTAGAGTACGTGGGTAATCCTAAACGCCAAAAACCTGGTCATTCTAGCACGTATTCGCTGAGAAATAGCTAATTTTGCCCACTCAGCTTTTTGGGCCACCCTGTACTGGCTTTGATGCAAAAACTAAAATAACGCAAAATTAAGCATTGTTTTCGAGTTTCTTCGGCCTGATCTGCAAAACACACCCGAATGACTGTAATATTAGCAAAAAAACCTGTGAATTTAGTCAATATTTACCGTTTTATAGCGAAAACACTGCCCCATGCTAAGTCTATGGCATTTGTTTATCAACAAAAGGGTGAAAATGTCACCCTGGCGAGTCGTTTTCAACCTTTTTTCGTGCAGAATATGATTCTGCACCCAAACATGAGTAGGAATAGCAAAAAACCCGGTGATTTTATCACCATGCGTTTTTTGAAAAAACTCCAAGACTATGCCTTGGTGTTTTCTCAGGAAAAGGTCGAAAACACACATTTTTTTTTCGCGTTTTTTAGTATTGATTATGAAACTAGAGTACACGGGGGGTCCTAAACGCCAGAAACCAGGCGATTCTAGCACGTATTCGTCGAGCTATGGTTAGTTTTTCCCGCTCTGCTTTTTGGGACACCCTGTACCGGCCTTGGTGCAAAAACTAAACTAACGCAAAATTTAGCAAAAATTTTTTCGCGGTTTTTTACTATAGATTATGAAACCAGAGTACGTGGGGAATCCAAAACGCCAAAAACCCGGTTATTCCGACACGTATTTCCCGAGAAATACGCGATTTAGCCCTCAGCGTCTTTTGTGGCACCCCTGTACCGGCCCGTGTAAATAAACCGAGTTTTCGCAGCAACGCGCCTATTTCTCACAATTCCGACTTGCTTTTCGTCATCCCACTATAATTCGGTCATTTACGCGACCTTTGAACCACGCCCCTCCGATGTCAAATGTTTTTCAACGCAGAAATATATGTTTTTTTCGTTGATGTTTGTCGTGCTCTGGTGGTTCGGTCCGTAAGGGCCTAGGCACTGAAGGTCTTCACTTCTTTGCTGGTTGCGGGTTCGAGTCCCGCGCCGCCAGCACGTCAGTGGCTCCTCCATTCGCTCTCCTGGTTCTTTCTCTCTCCTGCTCCACTCTCACCCCCCGGGCGCGCCCTCTGTGGCCGCCTGGGTCCCCTCGCCGGTGGCGCCCCCTGGGGGGTGTCACGGGGGAGGGGGACAGGGTGGGCGGGGGGAGGAGGGACTTAGGAGAGCGTGGGGGAAAGTTTTTCACGCCCTGCTTTTCATACGGCGCTTCGACTAATCTCTTTACTCTAAATTTATTTTTTTCATTTTATGCATTAAAACACCACTAGACATTTTCACAACTTTATTACACATACACAACAAAACGACTGAACACAAACGAATAAAACAATGTAAACGATAAAAACAATAAAACAACATTTGGACATACATCTACGAAGTATTCTGATATTTCAGGGTTCATACTCAAATTTACAAAATCGTTTCCCTGACTGTAGAAATTTTTTTTAAACCTGCTTATGAGAATAATAAACATGTAAAAAATTATTTTTTGGGGTATTTTTTGGGATGGAATTTATTTTTAAATTTTATTTTTTGAAAAAAATGTTACTTTTCCTGACTTTACAGCAAAAAACGTAGTTTTCCTTGACTCTCCCTGACCATTTTGCTCTTCCCTGACATTCCCTGACAACCCAAGTAAATTTCCCTGACTTATAAATCGTGTAGAAA
>JAQFYZ010005034.1:0-10112 GCA_034695085.1 Cylindroiulus punctatus
AAGCTAAAATGCATTAAAATATAGCTCAGCATTACTATATATTTCGAAATATATTACAAATGCATTATACAGTTTGGGGTATACATTTCCAAATGCATTTAAATTATATTTCCTTAATTAAATACATTTCAAAATGCTTTTCAAATACAATTTGCAAATTGAAATACATTGCACAATGCATTTAAAATGCATTTTCGTTGGATATGGTTCAACGACAATAAATCTATTATATTCCCATTCAGATGTCAGGTGCTGCCATCTATCGCCCATAAAGCAAAATAAAAGGCCAAACGTAGAATTATCCTTTTTATTAATATCATATACATTTCCATAAGTTGTCAAGAGCACATCCCATAAAACTCAAGTCCCTGTTAATGTTTACAAAAAATTATTTTAATATGTTGATCAGGAAAGGAAAAATTGTATTTGGTCATTTTATGCAGTGTGTCCCCAAAGTCACAACGCACTTTCAATGGGCCTTAACTCGAGAGTAGTGCAGTACAAACGGTGTCATTATTTAATTTGCAATTGATGATATCAGCAGAAGGCAGGCAGGAGAGGCCATGGTGTTTTAATCTGTTTATCACAATGGGGATTAGAGTAGATTGTAACCGAGCAATTAATCCTCAGCTAAAATTAGTGCGCGAATAAAGGGACAGATTGGCCAGTGCAGAACATGTATGGGGACAACAAATGAGAATGTGAGTTACCTCGTCATACTGTATAATTTTCACGAATGATTATCGAATGGAGCCTTTTCAAACATCTTTACTGTATAAAATGCCAAATTGTGTCCGTCAAGCTGTAAGTTGCTAAATAGTTATTCAACACAATCTCAACATGTAGTATACTGCAAGAGAGTCATTGCATTAGTCATGTAACTGTGATACATAATATTTTTATTAAACATCAGAAGCTTTAGGAAATAAGTTGTCTATGTGCAGTACCTTTTACAGAAACATGTAACGTCATATTTCTTTGCTATGGTTTCTTTTGCATTGCTCATATTATTTCGATTCTGAGGGAAACAAATAAGCTTACGTGTATTACATGTGTACAACAAAATGTTGGTAGAAAAGCATGGAAACTGGGAGACGGAAGCCTTCCTGATTTGCAAAAGGTAAAATATATTGAAAAACAAAACAAACATAATTAGTTTTGTGTTGTTCATACATGCACGCAGTTACAGAGTATCGTTTTCCAGGGATTTATATACATCCAGACTGCACAATTTTAATGTTTATTTGTATGACCTCGATAATTTCAGGCAGCTGTCTGCATAAATTCATCAATGTTATTCGAATTAACTATAGGTGAAATTGTGCAGTCTATTTTGGGTACAATGTAGTCTGTGAATTTCTTTTGCTGTGTATAGTTTATTTGGATGTTGAGCAATGAAATTCTGCCCTGCTGTTATGCTAATATTACGACCAGATGCAAAGATACATTACCAGATAGGAGGCTATATCTATAGTTACTGCAATTGATATTCTGTAGTATTAATAAAACTATACCTCACCGGTCAGCAGTAAAATTCACGTAGGCGATCCTCAGTGCTGGCATATTAACTTGCATAATACACCTGTTAGGTAAAACTAAGAGAAAATAACTGCAGTATTTCGTTAGTAACAAACCATTGTAGATTCCATTTTTTTAGTTTTAATTATATTAATGTGAAAGTACTCCAGCGCACCATATATACGTGTTGGTGAGTAAAATTACAATTAATATTATTATAGATCTCATGTTCTTGTCTAGAACGTTTCCCTGAATATTATGATTTTTTTATAAGTATTCATTAAGCGTAATTAAACGTGCAGTATAGCAAGGAAACTTAAGTGGAATTGCATTATAAAGATCGTACTTGGGAGACTACTGTGTACACAAAACGCATACATAGTAGGTCGATATATACAGTAGTTTAATTTCTTTATTAAACCAATTTCAAAAAATCAATATTAACATGCCCTAACGTCTGGCGCACTTTATGAAACAACAAAAATGTGCCAACGTCTTGGTTTCACGGGCTGTTTTTGAAATTTTACTATTAATTTTGCCAGGTGGTAACTTCCTCAACATTATTCGCACTTTCTATGATATATTATGCAGCGTTATTATTGCCAAGAATGCTGTCCCACATGCCCCAAATTGAGTCAGTGTCAGTGTGTGAGAAGTACTTATTATTAGGTTAAATCTCTTTTGCTTATAATGTAATATTTTGGCTGAATGGTTAAATCTCTTTTGCTGATAATATAATATTTTGGCTGAATAGGGTAAAAGAGACCAGATGAGCTGTTTTAAGTGCAAGGACATTGAAATAAGCGGTTATTCAGATAATGAAGGAAAATGTTTTGGCAGCTGGGCTATATAAGCTTAGACAAACTGGCCAAGATGCCTTCCATACTGTAAACTTTATGCAATTTAAATGGTTGTTTTCGGAGATATACATTACAATTGATGGAATTAACATTACGCAACCCAATTATAGGGTAGGTTGCAACAAGAATGAAAAGCAAAAGTCCTTGTTGCATTTCGAGTTTTTTGAGAACCATACAGCATACGTATTTTTAACGCCCCTACTTCCTTCCTACTTCAGCTAATAGGGTTACAATGATGTCATGTGGCTGAGCAAATAAAATGAATTCGAAACCAATTTTATCATCATTCAGATGTCTATCTGTGATGTGTTATATCCTTTTATGAGCAAATATAATGAATTCGAAACCAATTTTATCATCATTCAGAAGTTTATCTGTGAAATACTGTGTTATAATTACTAAATAATCTGTTAAATGCTGTATATATTTCGCAATTTTGCCTAGCCGCGTCATCATCAGTTAACGTGATATCAGTAACCACCGATTATTACATGATTGATGCACGATATCTTTCTATATTTCCTTAAGTTTTCCTCCCAAATTGGTGATTTTCACTTGCTTATAAAAATATCGTTTGCATTACGCTCGCAGTCATCTTTAAATATTGATAGGAATTGCGAGGCGACATGGTCAAAGTGTATTGGATTCAGGACTCGCGATTTTCTTGGAGATATTCAAGGGTAAGAACTTACTAAGAGGCACTCATAGCTAATATAATAGCCATTACATTTGGAGTAATCGATGAAGTTATACAGTATGCTCGTATTATCGAACAGCTCGCCTTGAAATAAAATCAAAAATACTCTTATCATCCTCAATAAATAATTGTATTTGATAATTAATTATATGCACCATTAGTTTATTAGTAATTTAAGTCTAAACACAGCTTCAAAACATGCATATATGTTCAGGCAACGCTTAATTAAGTTTAGGATAATCGCAGGCCTACACTGCACAGGTAGAGGAATATCTTCATAAAAAGTGTAGATGAATGTCAAGTTGATGACGAATTTCTGGTTTCATTTTCTTTATCAGTCTTTTTTGTACTGTTTCTTCTATTTCTGATACCAGAATTTAATGTAAATGCTGTCATGTAATGAGTACAGCACTTACTTTTACAAATGCAGGACTGTACAAATGCGTTCTGTGTAACTAAGTCCATGTAACAGAGACTTAGAATTTAAAAGGGTCAAAGTGTCCAAAGTTGAAAAAGTAGATGATTCATGTAACATAATCTATTAATCCTCACAATATTCAAAAGGCAACATTTATATGCGCCTTGGTTCACATAACCGATCATGCAGGGTGATTATAAAGTCTCCCTCATAACCAAAAATAGTTTAAAATGCTGCTAGTTTTTCAATAGTTCTTCTTACACAATACAGTAATAAATTAATAATATCACAATGGAGATAATGAGCACGTTGATCTCATAGATAACTCTTCAAACTGCTATATGGCCCAATGACTGGCATACTGTAAGTTTTCATATCCATATCCAAAGAAAATGCATTTTAAATGCATTGTGCAAATGTATTTCAATTTGCAAAATGGATTTGAAATGCATTTTCAAATGTATTTCAATTAAGGAAATATATTTTAAATGCATTTGGAAATGTATACGCCAAACTGTATAAAGCATTTGTAATATATTTAGAAATATATAGTAATGCTGAGCTACATGTATATTTTAATGCATTGCCGCTTTAATTGAGATCAGATTTTAAATTTATTTCACAAAATGGACCTCACTGAGGTAACTCGTCAATAAGGGATTGTGCAGTGAATTTCGTGTAAAAATAACTGCATAACTGCAGTGTGAGTTGAGATGTATTTGCAATGTATAGTGAAATATAGTGTGATATGTATTTTGAAATACATATTTCAATATATTTACATGTGTTTTGCAATATATATTGCAGTACATTGAAAAATTTCTTTCGAAATGCATATTACAATACATATTGCATTTCTTGCTATGCCTTATAAAATGTATTTCTAGCTATGCATTTCAAAATACATTTCTTTTCCATATGGGGCATGCTTCGGTTACCAATTGAAATGGCGAACCAGTATCTTGTCAGCAATCCTAGCATTAGATGCACCATACATGGTTTGAAATCGACTTTTATTGTCATATTTTTACTACTCAGAGAATAGCCTTGTGTGCCACGATTGTGACTGTAGTCGCCTTTATCGGATTCAGCACTACACCCAGTGTCCATCCAGGATGGCCAAGGCCCATCAACATCACAGAAGTTGTGGTCGAACCAATGACATCCTCCCAATATCGGGTCCGGTTCGACCATTCTCGAAAGTTCGCCATCACCGAATTTGCCATAGTGGGCGAAAACTGGAAGGGCACTCTGATGAAGCCGAGGAACCCGGCACCTTGTCTGGCAACCCAGAGTTCCCTCTCATTCCTGCACCACCTCCCACTCTTGGCGCAACGTTGGCAGGGCATGATATCGGTTGCCCTTGTGGTCCCAGGCATCGATTTTCAGTGGACCATGTTGTACATCGAGAACATGAGGCACTGCCACCCCCACCTGATGGCCAACGTCTCCTTCCATTTGGTGTATTCAGTTGACCATCCGCCAGTCCTTCCTTTGGACGGTGCCTCCTTGGACATCAACGACTGCAGCGATGCAAACCTGGACATGAGCAACCGCCCTCGCTTCAATGCCTCCAACTTCTTGTACCCACAGAATCTGTTGAGGAACGTGGCCAGTGGAGCTTGCCCCACCGACAACGTGGTCGTGGTTGACATTGACATGATCCCCAGTCTGGGTCTGGCCCAGCAGCTCCAGGCCTTCCTGCAGACCAGTGAGGGCAACTGCTCAACATGTGCGTATGTCATCCCAGCTTTCGAGGTCAATGAGACTGCACCAGTGCCCAACAACAAGACCGAATTGCTTGGCTTGGTACGACGGAACCTGACTAGGTCCTACCGCCTGGTGGCCTATAAGGTTAACCAAGGGGCCACTAAAGTTGGGCGTTGGCAGAAGCACACTGATGGAGGCCGTGTTGGCATAGCCTATAGCCTGCCCTGTTTCAATTTCGGCTATGAACCCTTCTACCTCGCCGGAGGACCGGTGCCACCTTTCGACACGAGGTTCGTGGGGTACGGATATACAAGAAATACACAGGTTGGTTGAAAAATCCATACTAGTCAGGAGCTATTGCAAACGTATTGGGAGTGTGCACCGAGCAGGTTGGTCATTTGGTTAACGTCTCCGCCTGCGGTCGGGAGATCTGAGGTTCGCTCCTCGGGTCGGCTGGCCTTTCTGTGGTTTTCGTGGTTTCCACAGCCCTTTGGCGAATGTCAAGGTCAGTTCCCCTTCCAAATCGGCCACGACCGTCCCCGTCCCTTCTCATATTTGATTTATTTGCCGTGCTTAAGTGTCATTTGCAGTCCACCATTCTACAGACACAAAGGATGCACTGACAAAACTACATACACTGAAAACACTGAAAATCCACTAGCAAACAATTGTTTGCTAGTTTTATCTTGTTTCCTTCTCGCAGTTGTTTCGCAATGCCACTGTTGCTATGTTTATGTCGCTGTTCAGGCGCCATTAAGCCTTGTAGGCCTTTCGCCCTATGACTCATACACACACTCACACAGTTCCCTTTCCAAATCGGCCACGACCGTCCCAGTCCCTTCTCATATTTGATTTCTTCGCCGTGCTTGTTTGTCAGTTCCATCTTGTTTCCTTCTCGCAGTTCTTTCGCAATGCCGCTGTTGCTATGTTTATGTCGCTGTTCGGGCGCCATTTAGCCTTGTAGGCCTTGCGCCCTAAAGCCTCGTACACACACGCAAACACAATGGGAGTGTGCAGCGAAAGGGTCGCCATCTAGTGGCAGTCGAGTAAGCTCCCATGAAAGTAGGATACTTTCATCAAATAACATGGCGAAGTTCGATAAACTTAGGCTCGTGGCCCAAAAATAAATACGGAATGCTTTAAATACTAACAAAGATTATTATTGGGTACCACAGAGTTAGTCAAAACCGTTAAAATAATAATTAGCTTGCATTTACGAGCTTTTTTGGGGAAAATGAAAAACTTCCCATTGCATTTGAGGCCTTTATCTTACTCTCGCGGCCATGAAAGTGGCTGACTGCAGCGCCACCAGTGACGTTGCACACTCCAAATAGGGAGAATATCTGGTTTTAGCAAACTCTGATAGATGAAACCTTCAAGATTTTACCTCCTGTTTACCATACTTGACCATCCTTATCTTCAAATCTGGCGATCCGAAATACACCCACTTAAAAAATTTTCATGAAGTAACTACACTGTAAACCGTAAAAGTACAAATGCAGTTTTTGTGGGATACATCCATTGCATCCATATCCATAGTTTCCATGATGACAGCAGACAAACAATACTACTATTGTTGTTTTTATCTGTATGCTAGTGCTCACATTGTATTTACACGCAATTTTATACCGCTTATGCACCATGCAAGTGATGCAACATCTTTTCCATCTAGCCCAGTACTATACTGTATACTGTATTTCATTTAGGCCTACGAAACGCAGTTATCTGGTTTTCGATTTTTCGTCCTGAGCAACGTATTTCTTGTCCAGCATAAAATGGTGGATAGTCCATATGCCTCGCCTGGTCGCAAGAAGCAGGTGAAAGATAACACGAAGTTGTACCATGAACTCGTAAAAGAATTTTCTTTGAAGTACAAAGAGCTCAAGAAACTGCCATGTTCATCTTCTCATCACTGAAACACTGTAAACATTAATTAAGTGAATTTGATAAGTTATAAATATTACCCAGTCTCACCCAGTCTGGGTAATGTGTATTCTTTGTTTTACACACTGTAATGTACTGTACGAACGTACATGTAATTGATTATGAAACATTTAAATTATGTTGTAACGAATAAAGCAATAAATTGTTTAAAATATGCCCCATATAAGAAACTTTCAACCGAAAAGCTGCAGTAGAAATCGTTTATAACGACATCGAAGGGACCACAGGATTTCGGTCCGGTTTTTTAACATGGGTTTTGATACAAAACCAAACTTTGATGGAAAATTTTGTCTATATGTCGATATGTATGTAAATAAGTACACTAGGCTTATGTTAATAATTATGGCGTTCGAAAAGTGTTCTGTTCGTAAACAAATTTTGTCCAACAAAAATCATATTGTTCATAGACATCTGCTTCATAATTTTATCTACAATGTAGATAAAACGATATGTAAAAATTGGATTTATCTTGTGAACGTCATCAAATGCTGTACATCAGCTATTTTATATATCCGCATGTATACTGTTCTTTTTTTTTGTACTGTGTACTGTGTTTTATATCCTTGTTTGATGAGTGTAGATATAAAACTCAACCTTTGGAATTTCACAAGAAACGAAATTCTGCCTAATAACGTCAGAAAAATACTGCATCGCTGAATATTTATGTTGCCATCCTTTCAATGAACAACACGCAACAGGAGCTACATGTATAGTTTTCATTTCCAGTATTTCTTTTCTCAATTATTATAATTTAAGATGTCATCAGGGTTATTTGCATTTGTATTGTATGTGCTCACATTTTCTGCTTATGATTGTTTATATTCAGTGTGCAATTTAATCTTTCTGTAATTTTATACTGGTAAATACATACATGTCTCCTACATTTAAATGTCTTGTGTAGGGTAATTTGACATACATCTGCATGCCTGAACCTCTAGAATACCATCAATATGGCAACTACATGTACATGTAGCAGATATACATTGTATGTAGATAAAATCTGCTTTTACATGTTGCATAAAAAGCGACGTGAAGATTTAACGCTGAGTATCAAAATTTTCAATTTTTTGTTTTATATTTTTTAATATAATATATATAATATATAGTATATATAATAATATTATAAAATAATTAAAAATATCAAAAATTTGAATCAAAATTTCAAAAAACGAAAAAAAGAAAAAAAAAAAGAAAAAAAGAAGATTAAAGAAGATATACACGAATACACGACATGTCCTGTATGTGTTAATGATATTTTTTAATATAATATATATAATAATATAATAAAATAATAATAAAAATAGCATGAATTTCAATCAAAATTTTAAAAAAAGAAGATAAAAAAGATAAAAAGCTTTACACGATTACACGACATGTCCTGTATGTGTTAATTTACAAAGGTTGTAGGATGCATTGAAATTTTACTTATATTTTCGCCATGAAAACGTACATGTACATGTCATGAGGGACCTAAGCTTCAATCTTCTCGTATCTTCGACTTCAAACACATGGCTTTCTGAAAGCCTGAATTTGCACATTGGCTTAACTATTTTGTTGAAAATATTTTAAGTCCTTCGATTTTTCAACAGTATTAAACCTTGTTTTCGGATCGGCGGAATAAGTCATCTGAGGAGTTATTTCATCGCTGAAAAGCATCTTTTTATATGTGACAGCAAATAGGCCTAGATGGCTTTTGATAATGTCGCCGCTTTATGAGATCTTGCGAAAATGGTTCCCAGTATCATGGCCCATCAAAATCAATGATGTGTGCGGAAAGCTTTAAGGTTACATTAAATCGATATTTTAAGAGTTCAAAATTACAGAGAGCATTTACGTTGCGTTTAATGAATGCTCTACATGTATATTTTTATCGATTTGGTTTTATACTGTAATGTAAACGATGGATTTCGAAACGATATACTGTGTGTATGTACGAAGCACCTCTTGCAATATCGATAAATAAAAATTTCCTGTAAGATAATGTGATATCAATGCAAACCATCTTTGCAACCATCCAAAAACCATTTATCGTTTCGATAATGTGATATGTGTGCATAAAAACGAAAGCTTCGATTTTTTGCAATATTTGTTTTTTCCAAAAAGTAATCATGGGCATATCATTAAAAGTATAAGTCCATAAAGAAATGCATGCAGAATAACGTCACCGAAATCTGCCTTTTCGATACAATTTTAGGCTTGCTTTACAAATTAAATTGGTAAAAATGCATTCTTGAGGCATTTATAATTATCAATACCAAGTTCATGTATACTGTAAGGTTTATAATGCACTAAACCAAAATCATTTACAGTATTTGGATAGGCCTACGGTTTGCAACTCACAACGTCATATTCAGTATACAGATTTAGCCTTAATACTGTTTTAATATAACATATTTATATTAATTATTCCATACATATTCCATTGTAGTTTTTAACTTGTTACTACTCTTGTCGTAGGTACTTGATCAAGTCTTGTTCGTTAAATCGGACAAATGTATACAATTTAGTTTTCTCTAGCTTCCATTTAGATTAAAATGTTAGGTATTTAGATGCGCGATATAGTTTATATGCCCCACAAATTCTTATATTTTTATTTACTTTAGTAAGCATTCGGAATTTATCTATAATCGATACTATGTTGGTCAAGTAATGCATACACGTACATTCCGTTCATTCCTTATTTCACTCAAAAAAATGGACTGAACAAATCCAGAGTTCATACGCACCTGGAAAGTCAGGGAATGTCAGGGAAAGTCAGGGAAGAGCAAAATGGTCAGGAAAAACTACGTTTTTTGCTGTAAAATCAGGGAAAGTCAGGGAAAATAACAGTTTTTTCAACAAAATAAAATTAAAAAATAAATTCTATCCAAAAAAATACCCTAAAAATAGTTTTTACATGTTTATTAATTATTTTGAGATTTCTGCTGACCATTTCCAAAAGTTGATATTAATAAACATTATATTT
>JAQFYZ010005035.1:0-10106 GCA_034695085.1 Cylindroiulus punctatus
AAGAGGGTGTTTTTATATTTCTGCTGTGAGCCTGCGAAAGTGTAACTGATGACTGCTTGCACATTTTGTTTCATCTTCGTTTTTTTTTCGTTGTTTTTAAACCGCTTTTATCGTATATAATTCTCGCCCTTTATTATTATTATTGCCTGTAAAATAATTTTATCAGTCAGAAAATTATGTTACGGTGTTTCGCGAAAGCAGACATAATCATTTATGGGTATCGCTTTTCTTAAAATTTACTTTCTTCGGTCTATCGTCTTCGATATTTAGTTCGATAAAAGTACGTATGAGACCCAACGTCGAAAATGTAATCGTTGATGTGAAATCTTGATAAGGTTTTTAATTTGGTTTTAACTATCAGATTCGAAATGAAACTGTTGGCATTGAAACCAGAATGCCATAAGTTTTATGGGTTAAAATGCTAGCCCATAAGTCCTCTAGATTTTTCTGTATATTCAAAATTAATATAAGTTTTATTAAATCCACAAAATTTGGGGTGCAATCTTTATTTCACTGGTATTCCTAAGCATCATAATTGTCTTCATTTTCAGTAACTATATAATATTGAACAACGTTTGCCTTACCCAATATTGAAGCTGCCACAGAATTATACCAACTATGTCATTTTAATCCTAAAATAATCATAGTTGAATTTTGAAGTGGTCAAGTTGCAGCTTTTTATCACCTGTTTTCTCTCGTCCACAATCTTTAAAATGTTGAACTTCATATTTTTTATGAGGAACACTATTTGAAGAATTTGTTGAACGTAATTTTGCTGCGCCTTTAACCTGTGCCAATAACGTCTTGATCCAGGGGCATAATTTTAATGTTTTATCCGCTAGGTGACCGATGGTTGAACAATTTAGATTGGGTAATATTCATAGTAATAAAGTTACTGCGCCGTCCCACAGACACTTTTGAATAACATATTTGAATTTGTAATTTTTGTATCGCGGTATTGCATTTATCCCATTGGTGAATCAGAATTATTGTACCCATGCAATTGAATTTGGATGCCCATTTACTAGTTTGTTTATAATATAGTTATATATGAGTGATGTCACCAGATTCTTAGTTAAAATAAAACATTAACTAACAAAGATTTTTCCGCAGGCTCAGTGTTATTTCATTACGTTTATTCTGAAGTGTAATTGCGACATTATTCCTACTTTCATATTTGCCTCCTTTTTTAGATTTTAATAGCTAATTTATTTTTTACAAATCAACTTAACGAGAATTGTGGTTCAGTTTTTAAGAGTATTCTTTTATTAGATATTGTTCTGCATATGTGTTGTTTTATAGTATATTTACATGTGGATAGAAATAAGCAAGGTTTTACTGAATTTTTTTGTGATAGGGATTTTTCTGGGGAAAAGGTTAAGAAACCTAGCCTCGATGGGCAGCATTGTTAGTCTCGCTGCAGGCGGCTGAGTTTGGAATCCGTGTTCCAAGATGGTTGATTGATGTCAAATATCTTTCGGAGAATTTCCAGGTAATTTCGCATTTCATCTATAATCTAGCGCTGATTTATTAATCGAAAGTGTATTATTCAAAAGTAGGTGTAGTTCAAATGCCGTTTAGGGCCTTAGGAGAGTGTTTAATTTCCTAATTGCGTAGGTCTGACCATGCACAGCGTACTGTATACCCAGGTCTCCCGGGAGCGGGTTACGGTATAATGTCATGTATAGGTAACAACATGTGATGTAACTCCACACTAAATATCACATATTATCAAAACCCAATGCTATTGTGGAGTGATACCACTTATTTCTTTTCCTATGGCCTGACATTGTATTTTCATTCAGGCCCTGTTGCAATATTATATATGTAGAATAGAAATGGAACGAAAAATTTAGCCAACATTTCTTCATGAAGGTCAAGGCTAATTCAGTCAAGTAGCTCTGCAACATTCGTTACATCGCACTGTTTATTAATGATACTTAATTTGGCTATTTAAAACGTAGTCATCTCTATACAGGTAGATAATGATACATACCACTAATCAAGAATGAACTTAGGTCTCATGCATAAAATCAATGCGCCTATGATGACAGCATAATTTCTTACATGTGTATCAATAATAATGGAAAAATACAATGTCAAGAGTGTGTTAAACTTAGATGATACCCGTACTGCATGTATCTTCCCACTTCCCAGTCGACATAATTATCACTATTATATAATTTACATTAATGAGCCTGAGTACACAATGGCTAGGTTAATAGTATAGGTTTACATTCAGACTTTATCTTCTGGGATGCAAGAATCTTTGAGGCATATTTTATTTGGCTGACAATGTAATTGTCAGCCTCAAGCTTATCACAAGTTTCATGGTTTTACCTTTTCTAGTTCTTTTATTTTACTGCATTTTGAGCTGACGAGTTTTTTCTTCACTATTTTTCAGGATAACAGTTATGTTTGTAAATGAATTAAAACATATCATAGCACATTTCCAAATTTGGCTTAAAAATGAATGAATCTGACACCAAAAATTTAGTATTGGAATGCATCATAATCCCTTTTTAATGAATCAATAGTAATAATCAAAATTAAAAATAATATCACACGAATGAGTAACATTTCATTTACAAACAATGAAGGACCATCACTTAAAAAAGAAAAAGTTTCGGAATGAAAGGCTGTTTCAAATGGTCTTAATTCTACAACAGAAGATGCATCGACACAATAATATACAACGGCGTGGAAAAACACTTTCACCACTCACAAACAACGAAACATCGAATGGATTGCACTTTTCCTGAACGCAGACTGCGGCAGTGACATCTAGCGTGACTGAAGTGGACAATGCAGCTGAAATGCTGCTGAGTTAAGAGGTTAAGAATTCTTTGGTGTTCGTTCGGTGGCCATCTCGCAGCTTTACATCGGGCCTTCGGACTTGTCGTTCAACAGATCGTCACAAGATTTTGACAACGGGACCCTGTGATCGAGCAAACAACATAACGGGTGAGTGGACATTTTTTAAGACTGGATTTTTATAGTAAGCAGGAAACTTACGACTTTTTTGTCGAATTCCTGCGGCCGATGTGCAGAACAACCTGCCCTTGTTTGATCTGCTTGAATACTGATATGGCTTCAGCGTGGGATAAGTCTTGCATGGTGAATCCATTAACCGCATAAATTTCATCTCCTTAAATACGAGACAAGTTCACGTTTATTGCATTTGAGTTATGCCTGACATATCATACCAGTGGCACAGCCCAGACATGAACAGAAAGAAACAGCTATAAAATGTGCAACAGGTGGTACAATGTTGCACTTTCAAGAATGTGTAAACTGGACTTGAAATGAGTTCCGTGTCCATTTATGTGAGGACATAAAATAAACTTGAATGTCAGTAAAATGAAGTACTAAGAATATGCGCAGACCTCTGGCCAGACAAATGAAAACAACAATATTCACTAGTTTCGTAAATATGACTGCACTCATATTTTCAAAATATATTATTGGTCTATGCCAGCCTTGAGTCTGCACGACTTCAAGTGCATATATTTACCAGAAATATCTTTTTATCACGATTTTTGTTGGCCTTTAACCCACAAACCATCCAGCAGCTTTCATGTACGGAGGTTGAATATGAGCAAGATGTGCAACTTTTGAGATAAATTATGGCTACATGACCACAGCACATTCTTGTGCTTTTAAGAAAGATTGAAAGTGACCTTTCTGCCAGTTCAAAATGTTTTGTGATAAGGCCAGAATATTATCATAACTATTTTTAGAGAAACCATTACAGCATGGTCTATTCATCATTACCCGTGATATCTAACTTCCGAGATCTTAAATTATGGAAGTGCCCATGTTAAGATGTTTTTGGGGCAGTCTATGTCATGGATACTGTCAAAGTTAGCATTTTTACCGAAATGTTTTTTAGAGTTTGAGTTACAGAACTGACAACTATTTTTAATGACTTAGGGTGTGCATTTTGGTCTTCGTCATGCAATCAGTTTTTATTTTATCGATTGCAAACTTCCAAACATAGCTCGGCCTTACCTTCTTGTAATTTGCCATCCATTGCTGCTTGACCGGAAGCAAAAATCGTCTTGACGTAAATTCCCATTTGACCTTTGGGCGAGTCTCGCCCCCCAACAATGCTGAAGCCTAGGCCCTTTTTGCCTGCTCCCTTCTCAAAAACCACCGTATTGATGGTGATGAACGAAGACTTGGGTC
Source organism: Cylindroiulus punctatus (assembly GCA_034695085.1). Classification (NCBI taxonomy): domain Eukaryota; kingdom Metazoa; phylum Arthropoda; class Diplopoda; order Julida; family Julidae; genus Cylindroiulus; species Cylindroiulus punctatus. The sequence goes on from JAQFYZ010005035.1 coordinate 4,189, forward strand.
TTCGTGGGAGAGTGCAAAAGTGAGTTTCAGGAACCTGGAACAAAAAGGAGCGTTAAGGAGTGATTTACACTTTTGAAACTCAACCGTAGGCAAATGAGCATTTAGCTGGAAAATGGAACCACCACTACTTAAAATGAAAATGGCTCTTAAACTTTTAGTACGGTGGACACCTTGGCTCAAGATCATTAAACAGGTTGATGGCACAACCCCTGGGTCAATTTACAAATACATTGTTGCTTTTATGTTGCTTTATTGCTCGCACCGTGTCATTGCACCGACTTTGCATGCACAACGAGATCTTTAACTGGTTTTGTTACCTTTTCCATCAGGGTCTCCAAATTTGAATGCTTGACATTTGGGACTGATAGCAATCGAGAGGCTCTTGATGAGGCTGTCGAACTTTCTGCCGTTCTGCCCACATGGTCAGTGTGGCACTGCGGTGTCACATCGGCCATTGTCGGAGAAGTCCTGGCAATCTGAAATTATTAAATGTTGCTTTTAACAAACTGTTATCGGTCAGACTGCAACAACTGACGCAGTTTCAAAAATATCAACATTTCCTGCTCGTTTCCTGGTATTGCGGTCAAAGTCGCAAGCATCTCAAGGCAAAGCATTTTATATTTAGTTTTCAACATATTCAGTGATATAAATAAAAAAAAACAACATTCTGGATTTCAGAATATCATTGCTAATCTAGAATTTCTGTTATATTGACGTTACCAGTCCTGCTTTACCTACAACGTTTTTAACAATGGATGGTTAGTTTCTACGAGAAATGCATCTTACCTGTCTCGCAACTACCAACGCAACTTCTTTCGGTGTTGACCGTAGCGTGTTTCTTGCCTCTTCCAATGTCAGCCCTCTCAGCCTCTTGCCATTGACGATCAACAGCTCGTCGTAGATTCTGAGTCTGCCATCCCTGCATTAATCGAAACAAACAAGAATCAAACACTGAAGCCACGAGCTGCCAAAAGCAGTCTTGTGAAACCTACCTGTCTGCCAATCCATCCTTCTCTATGTAGGCCACAATGTATCCTCTTGTGCCGCTATCTTCATCGGTTTTGCTGGTTATGTATATTCCCAGTTCCCCCGTAGAGTCCTTTTCCAGCTGTATCAGCACAAACGTTTGGTCCGCGTTAACTGCCGATAGCGGGATATCCGAACACGATAGTGTGCGGCTTTTGGACCGCGATGACGGAAGGTGTTCGGAGGACGGAGCTGGAAGAGGAGGAGGATAGTGGCACTGGACATCATTGTGAATGTTACACTGCATGCTCCTGCCATCGAAGCAGTGCTGGGTGTCCATATATTGGGGGTGCACCTGAGCGTCCGTTAAAGCTTGGTAAGTGGAACTGCCATTGCGGGTTTTCTGCCTGTCCTTGCGAAGCTTCCGGTCCAACGTCCAACACTGGTATTCCTCCTTCGCGGCACTGTTCAGACACGGAGGAACAGCCAACGGGGCATTGCTCGAGCCGTAGTCGGTGAAAGACGACATCGGTCTTGGCCGGCTTTGTTGCGGAGCTGTCGAACAGGTGGTTCGCTTCGGTCTGCCCAACTCCTTGTAATCGGGCTCCTCGAACTTGACGTAACTGACACTGTCATTGATGGCGAAAGCGTCGCCATTGTCGTATTCGTCGAAGTTGAGCAAACTGAGCACTTCGGACGAGTTACGTACCTTCCTCGGAGTCTCGTGAGGGCTTTCCGTGCCGGTCCTCGTACTGTCACTTTCATAACCCGACTCGTCAGATCTGATGTAGTTGATGTAAGAGTAGTTGTCATCGTCTATGACCACCTCGCGCACCATCTGACCATTGGTGTAACTGGCACTGCGGTTGTGACCAGAGTCTTTGGTGGATTTCCTAGCAGGATTGTCCGGACATTGCTGTTTTACCTCCACGCCCTTACCCATGTTGGCACTCTTGAAACCCGCGGACTCTTCGGCAAGCTTCAGACTTTGACTCTCCGGGGACAGGTTGGTGCAGCTGAGGCTCTGGCTCATCTTCCTGCCCTGCAAGCCACCACCGGTGCCGGACTCCTCGGGAACTGGCCCGAGACGAGACCGGAGGAATGAGTAGGGAAAACTGGTCTTGCGGACAGCGGACTTGCCGGAGCTGGAAGGACTCTGCGTAGCAGCGCTGTTGGTGGTGCCGATGGTGTTGAGGTTTTCGCAGCTCAATGTCTTGGTGGGAAATAAATTAAACTCTAGTTTGGACTTGGGAGATGACTTGGAAGGTGGTGGCTCGCCTTCTGGGTGCTTGGTCGATTTTGTTCCATCCACGAACAGGTGGGAGGTAGAGGCGCTGCGGAATATCCCTGGAATGGGCTTCTTGCCGCTGGAAGAAACCAACTCTCGAGGAATGGACACGAGGCCCAAAGAAGAGTCGCTTTTGGGGAAACCGTTCAAATGCACACCGTGCCCAAACCCAATGGTGCTGATCGGCCGGTCGCCTCTGGAGCCCTTCTTCGATTGACCACTCGAGTTGAGACCTTCTTTGGAGTCCGAACGCTTTAGGTGCTCCAGCTTTTTGCCCATCTTCTTCCCCCATGACGAGAAAACTGGGAAGAAAAGACAAATGAATTAAAATTTGTTTTTGTGGTGGTTATGTCCGGGAAACTTTCGTGTCTTCTGGTGCCTGTAAGATAGCATTGCAGCTGGAAAAAATTCCCAGTGTTGCTTGGATTAGTGACTCATCTGCATGCTTTTTCTTGTCTCACACAGATTCGCATTACCCTCTCAAACAATGCAAAATGACTTTTTTTTTTTAAAACGCTACGACAATTTGCACGTCTGTTGAGCGTTGCTCGTGACCAGACATTACATTGTTTCCACACTAGACGACCAGTTAACGAAACTAGATTTGGGTTACATAATTAGTTAATTTCAAAGCTTTCAATATTCAGATGTGATAAAAAATGTCTTGTCTGTTGTGACAAATTGTTGAGGCATCTCATGCAAGAACCAAAAACTTGCAAATTTGTTTTGTTCTGCAGATTTTATGTAAAAATAGTCTCTGCACCAACAGGAAATGTTATTTCTATGCAGGATGTTTTTTAGCTCACCAATATTTCCCGTTGTGTTTTCCACAGCATCACTGATGCTAAACCAAAATATTAAATTCTGAATCCCAGTTTGACACATGCTAAGGAATAAGACAAATCCTCATTCGAAATGATTTATAGGCTACTTCATTTTTTATTTATTCTCTCGGGTTTATACTTTATTAAAATCAAGACAACCTTCGTCATTTCAATATTTCACTGTTGGATATGTGATTTGTCCTATGGGTCAAATACACTAATACATTTGGTAATTTCCGACATTTTAAAAACAATACTACACAAACAATTTTGAGAACAGTAGTAACGAGAACTGTGATTTAGTTTTTTTAAGTATTCATCTATTAGATATTGCTCTGCTTATGTGTTGTTTTATAGTAATTTTACATCTTGATTTAAAGAAAGATGCAAGGTTTTACTGAATTTGTTTGTGATAGGGAGTTTTCGGGGGGGACATGTTGGGAAACTTAGCCTCGATGGGCAGCACTGGAACCCGTGTTCCAAAATGGTTGACTGATGTCAGATATTTTTCGGAGAATCTCCAGGTAAATTCGCATTTCATCTATAATCTAGCGCGGATTTATTAATCGAAAGTGTTATGTGCGTAAATTCAAATAATAGGTGTAGTAGAAATACTGTTTAGGGCCTTCGGCTAGTGTTTAATTTCATAATTGCTTAGGTCTGACCATAGCGTACTAGTCGGTACTACATGTACAGTACATGAACAATATATACAATAGGTAACAACACATGGTGTCACTCCACAATAACCTTGGTCCTTGATTCATAGCAAGGGCAAATGCCGTTTGGGCTGTTATGTACTGTGTATGTACGTTTACATAATTACTGAAGACTACTAAAAACATTATTTAAGTAGAAATATGGTTTGATGAATACCAGTGGAACAGAACCACTTACCAGACTCGCTCTTCATTTTTGCTTCGAGTGTCGATAATTTGAGAAAATAAATAATCCAATCGTGCTGGTTTCAGGTTCTTTGTGGTGGACTTCTGATGGCCAACCGAAATGGTCATTGCGTGCACTTGTCACGGTGCATTTTCGAAGTGTTTTAACCTTTGATTGCTTCGCTCTTGACTAATTTCAGACCGAGGATTAATCTAGTTTTAAATTATAAGCTAACGGTTTTCATTTCCTTTTTCCCGTTCCTGTAAAGCGGCAATTGCACGTCAGTGCTAAGGGGGTTGGGTCTGTCAGAAGGGATGTGATATGATGTCAGTCTTTTTATAGGCTATGACAATATCAACCGGTGCAATTGGTAAATCGACGGGATGAGATCATTCAGGGATTCGAAGAATTGCGAATTTCACCAGTGACTGATTGGCAATTGCTCAAATATCTAAAAATATGGCCTTTGATTCTCCAATCTTCACGAATTTGCATTAATCTTCCGCGAAAATGTTGGTACAGTATATTTAGGGCTGGTCACACTCCATTGGGATGACCTTTTGCCCATGACTTTTTGACTTTGCCAGTGAGTAGGCATAGACATACTATAGGAAATTTAGGCATCAATTCTAAGATAACAACTAATGAAACTTGTGAAAAACACATGGCTTTTGAGTGCGTTTCAAAGATGTACGATTTACAAAGAATAATAATGTAATTCACAACGTTTTTTCACCCAAAGTTTGACGATTACAATGACCAAATAGGGCCAGGTATTTCTGTGCCATAAAGAAACTTGAAAATGACGAACGGTTTTATGGAAACCAGTTCCGGGAGTTTTTATCTTTGGAAATTACTTTTTTTGAGGAAAAAGTGTAGGAATTAAAAGGACGTACGCTGCAGATCGAGGTCAGCGGTGTGGGTTGCTGTACCATTTTATTTCGAAATTGCCCAAAAATAAGGGTAAAATAATGGCTACGGGGTAATTTAAGTTTTTCCGAAAATGGGAAATTGCCCACTCGTCGAATTAATTGCCGAAATCCAGGCCGAAAACATAAGCAGCGTGTTCAGTCATTGGTCGGGTGGGAAGGACGAAATTGAAGATGTGATAAAACTCCAAAAGACGACTATTGGGGACTGGGGAAATTTCAAAATAAATAATGCAAGTTCGGATAAACGTTCAATTCACCAAAAACTTTGGTTGGCGTGCACTTCTGTTCTACTTGGAATATTTCTTTAATTTTCATAACGTTAAACTTTTCAGCGATTGCTAATCGTTATCATTTAAAGTAGTTTTACCCTAGCATTAAACTATACACATTTAAACTCCATGATGGTGGCCAACAGCCAAATGCAAAATTGAATGCTAAGCACGAGTAGGAGAAATCAAAGCCTGAATTTCACGTCCTTGTCGAAAATCCGTTGGCAAAGCTTGAACAGTAAACGATTGAGGAATTTACATGTAGGCTCTTGAAATGGCAAAGGTCAAATCCTAGAAATTTCACAAAAGCGTGCTAATGACGTAAACAAATTGTCCGTTTAAACGTTGAGCCGATGGTGTTACATCCCTCAAAGAAGGCCGGCTTCAGAGCCCCTTTACCGATAACAAAGATACCCTTTGTAGGGGTCAAATATGGGTCATCTGCTAGGATATCAACAGGGGAATTTTAGCGTATTAGGGAGGTCCTACATTTGGGGCACCTGGCCTCAGCTGAAGGCACCATCTATAGCAAGGTAGACTATTGAATCTTTGGGCACTTTCTAGCAAGGTTATTACAATTGTCACTTTGACCTGCTTTTGGGCTAAAAACCTTCACATAATCATAAAAGTATTAGGCTATTCAACAGATCAGTTTGCAAACTGGTTCTGCACCACATTGAGCTGGCCCACAAAGTCATTGAATTAGCAATTTCTCATTTATCTAAAAAAGTGAAAACTTTAAATTCGAAAGTAA
>JAQFYZ010005036.1:0-10104 GCA_034695085.1 Cylindroiulus punctatus
GCGATGCCTACGGGTAGGCTTATTTTCAATGAAAAAAGAAAAATCGTGAGTTTATAGGTTTGTCCATATCGGCCACCACCGTAGCCATCTACTGCGCACCAGTAAAGTTAGAGCTAGGCAATAAAGGCGGAGAATACTCCACCTGCAGAATGTGCAGATAAACTTCTACTTCATGCGTCTTCTTCTAACACGTTAAAGTAGTAAAGGCGCTTTAGCTTGGCACTTCTGATGACGAGTCAACCAGGGCTGGAAACTCAAGTTTGTTTCTTGAAATTCAAATACAATTGTAGTGAATAACAAGCTATGGAAAAAACTACGGTTTACAGAATGAAACGTCCTCTTGTGTAAAACAAAATGCGTGACAAAAAAAGCTTGTCATCGTCTGAGTATGTACTGTAGATTATTACGTACATGTAATTATTTCCGTGGCTGAAGAGGAGATGCACTAAAATCCATAATTCCCATGCATATTTTAGATTTCAAATAGAATTGCACCTATCTATTTAACTATTGGTGCTTTCTATCTACGTTGTAGATTGCAAATCCATAGCTCGTATCTTTGCAATAATTTGCTAACCCTGAAATGATCAATTTCGAAATTTAACCTTTTAGGCGACCTCAAGTTTTGCCATTTTTATCAAAACATAGGAGCTTAGATTCACGAATTATCGCAAGAAGAATAAAGGCTTGTGTAACTTATGACCTAGCCGTAAATTATGGTAAAATGCGGCAATTAAGCTTAAAATGTTAACATTGAACACAGCCGCTAAAAAAATAGATAATAGGGCTGGTCAAGGGCTTTTGGCACAGTAAATACATGTTGACTACATGTATTTGAAGATCCAACAGCCTGGGAAACATCAGGAAGATTCAAATACCCGAAATTAAATTTTAAGTATAGGTTTGAAGCATCCGTGGCCAAATACCATTCAAGCGTGATGAAGCACAAGCAATAAATTACCGTTAAGGAAAAGAACAACAATTCATCAATAATAGGAGCAGCTTTTTCTTCGAAACTTCAATTCCCTTCAATTGATGAAGGCCCTTCATCAATTCACATCCAAAATAAATTAGGTGGATGAGAACATCCAATTACATTTTTCTTGCGACAGACTTATACAAAAAATTTCCTTTATAAAGCCTTTATACCATTTATATCCTTTATATATATGAAACTTTTGCAGCTTTGTTCTGAACTTATGAACGATGTTATCGTATCAGCCATGAACACGACTGTCTGTAGGAACATCGACATGTATGTCTGTTCTAATCAATGGAAATGATCATTGATTGCTGCTAGAATTTTGTTGTGCCCTTGTTAGCCAGAATCCCACTTAATCAACTTGACAAAGATGAGAGTTGTCATTGAAGCAAACATTACGAATAGACAAAAGAGTCATGTATGTAGAGGATTTATTTCACGTAGAATACAGACAATCTCAACAAAACATTCCTAGGACGCCAACTCCTCTTTTGTACAGATATGAGTTAAAAAATTCCACAAAGTGCACTGTTGAGTTTTCATGTGAAAATGAATAGGGTTGAATCAATTGCACTCTTGTCACTTTTGGGTCGATGTTCAAAATCTACAACGTCTATTCGTCGCATTGTCTGACTCTGCAAAACCGCAAAAGCAGCTCAGCAAATGCAAGTGTATATCCAAATAAAAGAAAAAGGATTGAAGTTGTGAGACAGAATATGTTCAACGGCTGGAAAATGCCAAACTGTTGAATCCAATTTCAATTGCAGAGCAATCGGGAGTCATCCTCCTTTTCACGCAGAAATAAAGCTACATGGATATCATATTGTCTACATCCTAGCACAACACAAATTATTTAATTGAAGGTTAACAGGAACACAATCTCAGAATTAGATTTACGACAATTGATCATAAATGGTTGATTTTCTACCCATTTTCAGGGAACATTTCAGGTGGATTTAAATGACAGGGCTCTTGAGGGATCATTTAAAAAGTAAAGAAAAATAAGTTTTTAGCTTGTTTTACTAGATGACAAATGAAGGATTTCGATAAAATTTTTTTGTAAATAATAATAAAGGGGACCCTGGTGTAGAGGATGAACGCTGTAAGCGAAATGTTTGCAAAAAACTGGCAAAAAAGTTCCAATTTAATGGATATTAATAGATAATAAAATATTAAAGGTATCACATTCTACAAATTTGTTTTTAGAGTTTTCAAATATTGATGCTTCCTAAATTTCGGTTGCAACGTATACTGTAGTTTCCCTATTTCAAGTGTTTGTGGCCAATTTATCGCAAAATAACAATGAAATTAACAACGTTTTACTGAAATATGACAGCATTAGTCAATGCCTACAAATGAACAATGTTGTTAACAATGAATGGATCTTTTTCAATTAAGCATTGTCGGGTGTTGATCTTTTACAAGTTCCGGTTATTCCGTATTATACGCCCGTCTATAGTTCTTGAAATATTTAAATAAAGTATGCGATCATCATAATTCACCTGCGGCGCGGTTGATCAATATTTCATTTATTATGCAATAAAACCGTACTTCGTTAAAACAAATAGCACGTTGATTATCGAAAGAATATTTAACGACACTTCATAATGGGGTTTGATTAAAGATGAAATGCTTAAAAAGAAAAACATCGCAGGTTTTTTTTAATTTTTTATTTTTTACATTATGCCCTATTACAAAGTTACGTAAAAAACTATATTTATACTTCAACTATTTATCTAGTATACAAGAATGATACTTCTCATAGCCGTCATAATTTATTCATTTCATCTAGTTTTTATTTATTACAAATTTATATTTTAAAGAAGTATAGATTCCTTATCTTGCCTGCCAATATAAGAGCCGTTAGGAGAAGCCCACTTACACATGTGTCTATGGCGGAGCAGGAAACAGCAGCGCATATTATATAGAATAGAATCACGGTTTGGTTTTCTAGCGTGATGTCTTCTATAAGCCTTATAAGTGTCGCAACTTGCCACTATCACCTTTAAGTATTAAAGGGCATGTATAATTAAACCCACTTAATAATAATTGGATTTTTATAAATTACTACATGGTGAATCTACTTGAATTATTAACTTTTCTGCTTGTTCCATTAAAATTATTATCACCGAGGCCAGACAACCCGAACCGCATTTTTGCACACAAAAATATTTACAACCAGGACAACAGATCGTTCAACTAAAGAATGGAACTGAGCCATAACCAATGATAGCGATTCAGCTTATAGATTAGGTCATCCAGCATCCAGAAAGCCATTCGTAAAGGTAATAAACATCTTGCGGGAATAGCTTGGCAAAATTAATCGCAAACAATTAAGTTCTAGCCTTATATTGGTAAATTAAAATCCTCAAGGACTACTCTTTAGTTGGAAGGACTATAAGCTTAGATAATAATTACTCAGATTTCAGAGTAAATCAAAAGAATTGAGTTTAAAATCGCTAAAATCATCATGTCCAAGTATACCTGATATGCATCACGAAAGAGCCCAAACTGCAAAACGAACATAAAAATCCTTCATCGTGTGGTTTGCACCCAAATGTTAAAAAATCCATTTGCTACAGCAATAAACTGTCGAGGTGTCACGGACAGCTGTGCACTATGGGGCAAAATAGGAATTTTTCTCATAAGAAAAAAAATTGATCCATGGTGGTATTTGCGACAACTGCTGCCATCACGGATGCCACAATGGTCACATTTGCTGGTTTGTTACTATTTTTTCCCTTTCTTCGAAACCACATCAGAATCGCTTTGCGATATGGCGGAAAGGTGTCGTGAAATGCAACATTTTTCAAGCTACTTACAGCAGGGTGTCAGAAGGTTTGCATGGATGATGGGAACCCGTCGATTATGAGCAAAAAATTGCTTCCATTTAAATAGTGGGTAAAAGGTATTGCACAATCTCACCGACCATCAAACAAATACCAGAATATAGGGGGATTCAGGAAGATGCCTCCCCTTAAAAGCTGCTCAAAATTCAAAAGAAGAAATGCACAACAATAGGAAGATGATGTACATGTACATGTACTATAGGGGGGTTGATGTTAGTAAGGAAGGACTTTCGATTTTTGTTCATGTAAATTATGCTTTGTATAAGCATCCATCCAATGATTAAAGTATAAAACTGTAATACTGTGTAATATACATTATATTTAGATTCTAAGCTTAATCTAAGGAATTTCCCCTATGCGTGACATTTCATTTAGTTTTCCATAGTAAAAAGTCCAGCTAAGCTTATGTGGGCAATAGCCCAGGTTACACTATTTATCAGCTGCTATACATGTGCATGTACAGTATATTATCAGTTACTATAGTGTGACATGAGGGTATACACATATACAGAAAAAGGACATCCATTGAATACAGTCAGGGCCTATGCATGGGTTTAAGCGTATAAGAAAGCAATGCAGGATTTGCCTTTTCAACCATGAAAGATAAATTATTTCAAATAACGTAGTTGAATTTCAACTGATTCATCGTACAATGGCCTTGTTAAAAAAATGCGCGAAGTCGAGTCACTGTAAACTTTTCCATGAAATGTTTTTCGCTATGCTATGTTTCACAAAGGTTTCATAAAATGATATAAAACGACCTTTAGACCAGACTGCAACTTTCATGATTTTTGGATTACATTGCACGAGGCTGTCAGGACGCATAAGGCAACGAACAAACAACTTTTAAAAACATTATACAGGGTTTTACGACTGAAATGCATCGTATTCACTACTGTATACAACACTATACTTGATGCTAAATGATAGGCTGCCACCAGCAAAGATCTTCAAGACGAAATTGATGTCAGCATTGAGATCATAAATTTTGCTCCAAAGCACGACTTGAAACTTGGTCTCGTACATGCGCATGTGCTCGTAATAAATGGAGATTAATTTGCAATTAACAGCACTTTGTTAATTAACTCGTAGATTACGCTTGAAGAAAACCTATTTCAGAAAGAAATATACCCGAATTTTGGTTATTATATTAGCTCTTAGAGCTCGCAATATCTGTCCTAAATATAACATGGAGACGTTGACACGATACTGGCAAACAAATGCGCCTAATGATGTCCTAAAACAAGTGCACGTTTATAGTAAAGTGTGATTCCAAGATGACATCATATGAAGAGAAAACATTGCAGGATATGCAGTAATCGCCCTTGTGGCCTGCCTATATAACCTAAGAAACAAGGTCTTCAAAATGTTTTCTGAATTCTGGCCTATTTCCAAGCCAGGGTGGATTGCGTCACCAGCCGACATACATCTTAAGTATAAAAACAAACTGTTATGCTAGGCTATATTTCGTATATGGACTGGCAAGGCCCACGCGTGGAAAAATTTGTACATGTAGTTCTAGTTTTGTTGGTGTTGTTGCTCTAGTTATCGCTTGTTTACTGTGAAATATTCATGCGCATATCGTAACCTAAAGACTTTTGAAAGCACAAATTTAACATTTAGATCAGAAACCAATCTCAAGCAATTAACTTCGGACGGATAGATGTCGTATATTACATGTTTTTTTTTTTTTTTACAATTTTGTTAATTTTAATATTTTAGTGATTATTAATGCTGTATAGAATGGCACAAATGATGGAATTATCAATCACTATGTTTACATGCAAAGTTTAAATTACCACAAATAAAGGTAGTGTACTTCAACAAAGTCAAGCTCATTGTGACACTGAACTGTTTACATGCTATTTGCAGAGAATTGGCTTGGATTAAGGCGGATGGCTTCAAACTGCCCAATGCTGATGCACAAATCTAGCATCCTCAAGTATGTGTAGGACCGATTTACATAAACGACTCACATAGTTTGCGGTATCTTCAAGATGCAATTGAAGAAACAATGGAACTAAACTTTTCTTTGCACCAGCAGTTTGCTGACAGAAAATTCTATTCACACAGAACTAAATGACTTCGTTGCAATTTCTCGATGTCATCAAGTAAGAGCGATAACTTACTGAAACGTCTTCTCCAGTAAGAATGCATTTTCGAAATACAACCATATTTTTTGTTTTCCATTACGTTTAATCGTAGCACAGCGAGACCGACCATAAATCTGAGACAGATGTTTCCATGTTCAAATGTACACTGCACGTAGTCTATATCTAAGACTTTTCAGCATCTTATACAGACATCTATCCTTTCGGTCCAACAATAAGCTAATTCCATAATAAATTGAACGCCTGCAGAGATATTCCATGGAAACCTATAAAGCTGGCAAGGAAAGTGTTAAAGTCAACTAAAACTTTCGCAATAAAATTCTGAAAACATAAAAATGAGAGCCCGCATGACACCTTGCAGTATTAAATGGTTTTGCAACAGATTTATCTTATTCTGTCAGAAATTACAGGGTGCCTATAAATCTCTGCATCGATTTCGTGATTTTTTGCAGCCGCATTACAAGTGTATAGGGGATATTGTGATCGAGTTTGATGATATCAAACAAGCTTCTCTCAAGTCTTGTTTGGAATTTTCCATCAGCGAAATGTTTCCACCTTTCTCGCAAAGACTTAATTGCTATTTAGTGATGCCTGTTCCAAAATGCATATTTTAGTAAAACCACTGAATGGTCAGGTTTAAAAAATAATTATTTTCTAAGACTAATCAATAACTCAAGCTCCTCGTCTAGTTCAATTATTAACTTTCTTCTTTTTTAAAATAAAGGGAACTTTTGTAACATTTTCAAGGAAAAGTTATCTGATGCTTACAATATTTAAGAGGCTGCAAATGCAAAAAGATAAATATAGTTTGATGGATGAATATGTAATATTGCCAATTAAGCTATTTATAAATGGTCAATTTTACTTTCCCTTAGTGTAATGCAAGGTGATTAAGTGTAATTACGGGCAATTAGCATCGGGCCCGAAGAGCAGTAAAGATTTTAGAAAAATTCAACGAACGAATCGACCAGAATTTATTTAGGAAAAATAGGAAATCGGAATTGCATCTCTGGAAGAGATCAATCAGGGATGTAGTTGAAGCCCACCTGAAACCGCCACGAAACATCTGTTGGCACGGTATTGGAAGATTCCGAATCTCAAAATATGTTAGAAAAAGAAACAAGCCGGATCTATAAATACGCCCGATTATGGCGCCCCCTATGAGCGTTCCCTGACCTTGCAGCGAATTTCTAATTTCACATTTAGACTCCCATAAATCTCGTTTGGAAACGTCAAGGTCGATTGCTGACGTTCAGGATTCAAACGCGTACGTTTCCGTCCAAAAAGTTTTATTTAGACACGGCCAAGACACCCTGTACCTAAGTGCGCGGTGGGTGTTGGAAAAGACGTTTCGCGCAATGAGTAAGGAGGTCTAGCAACCTGAGCTTGAAACCCTAAAAGGAATGCAGCTCTCCACGTGTTTGGATGCAGCAGAACGTTGAATAGTACGACAAATTTGCCATACCAACAGGCGAAAATCAGCAACGTTTTTGCAGGGTGATCATAAAGCCATACCCTAATTACACACATTATCATAAAAACTAAGGAGGAAAATAGTTTGGAGGAAGAAGTCAAGAAAGCCCTTAAAATTGCGCGAACCACTGATCGATGATTATCATTTGGTATCATAATAATCACTTCCAGAAACACATTGAGCTTTTCTGTGCATAGCCGCCATTTTGAATTCAAGCGGTCACATCGCCGCCTGTTGGCACTTCATGTGAACCAACTGAATGCAATAAAAACCGTCTTCTATCTTTTCCGAATTTTTGTTCTTGTACATGTACTTGACAGTTTTTTAAACATTATTTTTTATGGATTTGATCATCCCATTGCGTCTGACTAGGTCATCTTTGACGCAAAACACAAACTGAAACTCTTAGAAATAAATTCGTATTAGACTTTTGGCATTCAGAGGGGGAGATTACCTACCACAGACAATGCCAATCCAAGACAAAATGAAGTTCTCGACAGCACAGTAATTTGAGAGCGTTTTATCAAACCTATCTGGAACAGTTTGGCATGTTTTGCAGACAGGGGCTCGATTTTCTGAGACAGCGAAAATTGCCTAAGTGATGAAAGGAGTGCATCGAGACTGGCAACGTCATCAAATATGGCGGGTGGTATACAGACAACCACAAATGCTGATTGATGAATAGTTGAATGCTAAAAACGAGATGTAAAACTCATCCATGTCGAGGATGGTGTCACTGTCGTGATATCCTTTGCTAACAGTTTGCAAACACAAATAGCCTACTGTAGAGTCAGATACACTGTTCATGCACAGTAAAATGCATATTGTGGAGTTCTCACAATGTAACAAAATGGCAGTTTAGATTCGTTGCATCTCCTAGATAAACCCATTAATGACGTTAAATTGATTTTTGCAAGATGCTCGCAGTGCGGCCATGACGCAGATGATGGGAAAAATGTGGAGTGAGAATGAATAAAAAAAAACATTTTTGGCAATCTCTACAAATCAGCTACTTCAAAGCAGTGCACGTGAAGCTGTATGAGGATGGAGTGGGAAGGTCGATTTCTGTTGCCCAAAAATAGCTGGGCCTAGGTTAGCCTTTTTGGAAGGACAAGGAAGTAGGAGGTGGGGGGATGCTGTGAGCTGGGAAAAACAGATTCATACATAACATCGGTCCGCGAAGACAGACAGGGACAAGTAGTGCGAGTGAATTTTGCGAATTTGCGAACGACATTATAATTTGCAGTTCAAAATGACATGGAAGTTGAGCAACATGCTGGACCTGGGCTACACTACTCCTTCCCGGTAAGTTGTTGTTTGCTGCTGGACCTAATCAGGAGCTGGGAGACACTGGATATCTAGGTCAAGTAACGAGGATAGATGTTATATATAGTGAAACTGAGCCTAACTAACTTCGATAACGCGACACCCTTGTCGAATGACGGAATTGGCGCCTGAATCCCACGGTATTTGGAGACAGTAATAGGCTGTGGAAAGTCTGGACAGTTGTGACAGTATGGGCTGCAAAATGGACATCACCGTGATGGTGGATGGTGAAGAAAAAGTGAAGCTGTCAGAAATCCCATTTAAACGCGACGATGTCATAGGGCAAACTTCAATTCGAGTGAAATAAACTGAGTATGCCGTTTTATGTCTTTTTGTTAGCAGAAAATCTGCGTGCAAAAATTGAACATCTTTCAGAGGATGTTCAGCTGAAAGTGTGTTTCAGGACGTCGACTTTAATGCGCCCTTTAAAATGCCCATATACAGAAAGAGCGTGTTTAGATGGAGTTTATGATCGGACTAAAATGGGCTTAAATGACCTTCATGAAATATTGATGTTTCGTAGAACAGTCAATAATTCGTTTCATGGCATTTGGCACAAATAACGTACGTATCAACTTTCGCATAGTGAGTTTCTCCTAACGGCTCGTACGTTGGCAGGGATTGCCTGGCGGATGGGTAACTTAACATAGAACTGTTTTAGCTAAGCTTAGGCTAGGTTAGCCAACAAACCACAAAAAACTAAAAAAATGGGACAGTTTGGACAGGTGTCACTCTTGCATGCTATAGACAAGTGGGGTTGAGATTGATACATGGTACATGTCACGTTAAGAGTGGACTTTCTCGCCCTGACCTCTGGTGGCCCTTTTAAACCTCATCACTTGTTTGATTACGAATTGTATGTAGTAGCACCCCTAATGAAAGCTATGGTGAAATTTTGCGCCTAAATTTATACAACGATTAGTAATGTCATTTTCTAGGCATATTTTTTAAATTATAATGCGTTAATATATATTAAAACACTCAATAATTACACTTATGATGAATCCTGACCCAATTTACAGGCTAACTTTATTCAAATGCAGCAGTAGACAAGCTTATATTTGCACATTTGAAGCAGTAGGTATATCCAAACCTGTTAAACTTAATTGGAAAAGTGCTTATCTACTCAAATATAGCATTATTTGGGGTTAAAGTTGCAAAATAAAAATTTAATTTGGCACGATGGCTGATCCCCCAATAAAATAAGGAAAAAAGATTTTTAAAGCAAAGGTGATAAATATTCATAGCATTGTGAGAGATTCTGAACAATACATCCCCTATAAACAATGTGCAATAACAACACGGAGTATAGCGGGGATGACGAGGACGCCCCAAATGTCAAGGCAATAATCATCTGGGGAA
>JAQFYZ010005037.1:0-10103 GCA_034695085.1 Cylindroiulus punctatus
TCGACCCATGCTCGCCCCCCCCCCCCCCCTCCTCCTCCCCCGTAATACCCGATCGCCCCCTCGGCGCCACCAGACGCCCCAAGTTTTCCAGCGCAAAATCCATAATAAAAAGGAGATTTTCGGCAACAATCGATAAAAAAGGCAGGCGGATTGGAGGAGGTGGATGAAAACGGATTGCGTCGTCGCCCGGTATCATTTAATAAGCTTCTCCCAACTCGTGATTAAGTGCGAGGGTTCGACGAATAAAATCCCAGGAAAAAAAAAGAAAAAACGCCGATAAAAAAAGATTTTTCACCTTTTTATATATATATCGAGTGTGAAATTTAAGCGCTTCAAATTGCTACCTCCTCGTTTTTCGCTGCTCGTTCGGGCGTCTGTAATAACATATTCGCCGTCAGAAATCAAAGGAGTCGCCCCCCTTACCACCCCCCTCAGCCCCCCTCAGCCCCCCCTAATTGATTTAGGCGGCAGAAATCGGCGCGAAACAAGAGAAAAATCCCTCCAGAAAAATCCGATTGCATTCGCGATATTATTGGCTTCATCGCCTCTTCATCTCATTTACGAACATCCAATCCTCGCCCCCCCCCACGCCCTCACCCCCTCAAAATTTCCGATAAAATGAATCCAGGTTGGCTGCAAACTTGACGAGCATTTTTAGCCCACCCTGTAGCGAACGGCGCAGGGTGGCACCTGGCGGCGATTGGAGGCACGCGCGCGCAGAATAGCGCGCGTCGATGATTGGGCCACTCGTGGCACGCGCGTAAAGAGGCGGTAAGTAAAGTAAAGCGCGTGAGGCGGATGCCCGCAGAGTGGCACCCGTCCGCCGTTGGAAGCCCGCAGAGCGACACTGACCGATGACTGGTCGGCCGGCACGAGACGCGAGCACGCGCTGAAATGGAACGCGGTTTTTTTTCGTTTCCGTAAAGCGCGTGCTGCGCTGCCCGCAGAACGGCACCTGATCGACCAGTGGAATGAAAGCGCGCGTGCGGCCCTCGAGACGCGATCAGCCAATAGACGATTAGGTGCCACTCTGAATTAGTTCAGCATTTATTTCCATAATGTTATTATTATTATTATTATTATTATAATTCCAATTAGTATAAAATAAATATATGTTAATAAATAAAAAATAAGGTATACTTTACTAATACTAAAATAATACTTTATTTATTTATTACTTTTATTTATTTAATACTGATTTGAATTATATATAAAAATTAAATAACGGATAATAATAATAATAATTAAATAATTGTTCATCAAATCATCAAAGTGATTTCTACACAATTCCCAAATACCAAATAATCAAAGTATACTCAATATTTCCATGCAAATGTTAATTTTTTTAAAATATATTGCCCTTTCTCACATCTTGGCTTAGTTTTCTCAAACGTGCTTTTAAATTTATCTGAATTTTGCACTCGAAACTCTTTTGAATGATTTTTGAAGTTTTAGACTTTTTGGATAAAATTTTTTAACGTAATCATATATTTCTTAAATTTCAAATTTTAATATGTAAGATGTAAGAACATTTCAGACTTAGATACATGTAAATATTCATAACATTCACAATTCAAAATTTAAAAAAAAAAGAATGACTTTTGAAATTTTTACATCAATAATTAGATAAAACATAATTGTATAGAATTCTAGATGGCGTGTAATTCTACATAATTAAATAATTCTGAATTACATTAGAATTATTTCAATAGAACTTTTTTTAGCAAAACTCCTCTAAAATTTTTAGAACTTTCTATAAAAATGGGGAAAAATATAATTCAAGATATAATTCTAGATGATTATATAGGTATATGTAATGCTACATAAAGTAATTAAATAACTCTGCAAAAATTTAACTTGAAATTAAATTTGCATGACAAAAACTAACTTGAAATTAAACTTGAAATTTAGATAAATATTCAAAACTCCTCAAAAATGAATGATTTTAAATTTTTCGAATATTTTTCATCCATAAATTAAATAACTTGCACCCAAAACTCAGCATAATCATTGCATTTTTTGTATTCCCAATTTTCCCCATATTTTTTTCTGTGAAAACTGCACACGAATTCACGCCCCGTTTCACTTCTGGCTGCAAATATTCGCGAAATCATTTCATTCTCCAGCAAATCTGGCATTTTTTTGTGTTTTTTATCCTCGGAAATAAAATCTTCTTTCGTTGGGCACCTGAAGACACGAAAATCTGCGATTTGTTGAGTTTTTTTTCACTCCTCCCACACCCCTCAGCTTTTCGATATCGATTTTCGTCGAATTTCGATTGTTTTTGGCAAAAAAAACGAAAAAAAAAAAGGAGCAAATAATTGAAATTCACTTTCGCTAAGCCCAAAAATCGACTCGCGCACTTAATCGCGTTGGAGGGGCTGCATTTTTCATTTCTTTAATCCGACGTTTGATTTAGGATTTTGCCCATTTTTGCCAAAGTGCTCCATTTTAAATTTCCATTTATCAGGCACCGGAAGCCAGTGGATTTTGCACATTTTCGCAGTTTTTCATGCCCTCCTGGCCATGCAATTGCCTCCATTCGATATGGAGGAGAATTTACGAGCATTTTTGCCAAATTGTGAACAGAAAAAATAAAAAAAACGGCCGCCAGGGGGCGCCTACATTGGCTTTTATCAAATTTGGAAAAGAAAAAAAATGCTAATAAAAAATCAGGTAGGTAATCGAGGTTTTTCTGGAAAGATTTTTCAAATAAATATAAAAATAAATAATCCAAAATATTCGTTTTTATCAAATTTGGAGAAAAAAAATGATAATAAAAAAAATTAATAATTAAATAAAATCAGGTAGGTAATCGAGGTCTTTCCGGAAAGGTTTTTCAAATAAATGGAAAAATAAATAATCAAAAACATTCGCTTTTATCAAATTTGGAGAAAAAATTTATAATAAAAAATTCAGGTAGGTAATCAAGGTTTTTAGAAAAGGTTTTTCAAATTAATAGAAAATTAAATAATCAAAAACATTGGCTTTTATCAAATTTGGAGAAAAAAATAATAATAAAAAATTCAGGTAGGTAATCAAGGTTTTTTTGAAAGGTTTTTTAAATAAATAGAAAAATAAATAATCAAAAACATTGGCTTTTATCAAATTTGGAGAAAAAATTTATAATCAAAAATTCAGGTAGGTAATCAAGGTTTTTAGGAAAGGTTTTTCAAATTAATAGAAAATTAAATAATCAAAAACATTGGCTTTTATCAAATTTGGAGAAAAAATTAATAATAAAAAATTCAGGTAGGTAATCAAGGTTTTTTTGGAAAGGTTTTTTAAATAAATAGAAAAATAAATAATCAAAAACATTCGCTTTTATCAAATTTGGAGAAAAATAATAATAATAATAAAAAAATCAGGTAGGTAACAAGGTTTTTCAAATAAATATAAAAATAAATAGAAAAACATATTCGCTTTTATCAAATTTGGAGAAAAAAATTAATAATAAAAAAATCAGGTAATTAATCGAGGTTTTTCCGGAAAGGTTTTTCAAATAAATAGAAAAACAAATAGTCCAAAACCAATTTTTAGAAAATCTGTACAAAAAAAAAAACATTTAAAAATTGTGGTGTCTTTTGTCCTTGGTATTTTAGAAATCGTGTAAAATTTATTTTAAAAAATACATGTTATCAGAATTTTTAAGTCGTTTCAAATCGATTCGATCCAAAACTAATTTTCACGAAGTTATTACAGAAAACATTCAGAAATTGTGTCATTGCATTGCTTTTAACAAATAAACTGTTAATGTTTTAATAAAAAGAGTAATTTTCAACTAATTTTCGGCTGATATTCAGCACAGTATTACAGAAAACATTCAGCAATTATGTGATTGCATTGCTTTTAAAAAAAACTTTACATGTTTTAATAAAAAAACTTATATCAAAGACGAAATTCAATGACTGTCACGTCTTTAAATTGTTTTATTAAAAACTTGATTTTGAGGAGAGATTTTGAGGAGTTGATGAATGTGAGGAGTAGGCTCGAGGAGATTATGTTTGCATGTCCAAACCACTATCAAAAGCCTTCTGTTAATATTTTTCAAATAAAAATACTGCCATTTTCCTAGAATGGTTAGTTGGAAATTTGAGGGGAGGCCCCTAAGCCTAGGGGTTTTGCCTAGGGGTCCTAAGCCCCAAAGAGTAACTTACTCCGGATCAGCGTCCATTGTGGCCATTTCAGCACGCAATGGAGCAGGTCAAAGGTCGCCCCCATTTAATTCTGATTTGTGAACATAAACTCCAATTTTAATCCAGCTGGGATTAATCCCTCTTTAATCCGGGGCCGTTAATCCGCTGACCATCGACCACTCCCCTTCGATCGTCCGTCCAGCCCTTTCGATGTTGGCCCCACAGAACAGATGGTGGCGCTGTTGTTCCTTCCAAAAAAAGCCCCATAAATTCGGCCGATTTTGAACATTTTTTGTTGTTTTTCTGTTAATCCGTTGTTTATGAGCGTCCCCATTGACTTCCCTATGGGTCGTTTGGTTAACATTGACAATGCTTTTCCAGGCGTAAGAAGGGGCGGGGCCGTCCATAAAAAACGTCAGCTTTCAGACGGGACAGCTCCTGGGGCAGGAGCGCCCTTTGTCATGCTAATGGCGCCATCTGCCGCGCGATCGAGTCGCTTAGGGGCGCCCCCTAACGGCTGTTTGTTTAGGGCTTTCGGCTAATGGCATTAGCGCCGCTAATAAGGAAATAAGGGCAGTTGGATTGGGACGTCAATAAGGCCACATGGCCGTTAGGGGGCCGCTAAGGGGCGCCCCCTAAGCAACCGGAAGTTGGTGGACAGCGACACCTGCCGCTGTTTACAGTCAACGGGGCATAAGGGGCATAAGGGTTTTCCCAATTGCACTCATGGCTCAAGTAACGGTTTCCCAAATGCAACTTGTGTCTTAAGTAGTTTTCCAAAATTCCATCTCTATCTCAAGTAAGCTCCATCTGAAGTAAGTTTCCCAAATTTCACTTCCGAGCGGTTTTCCTAAACTCGACTATCTCAAAGTAAATAGTTTCCCAAATCACACTAGCATCTCAAGTAGTTTCCCAACCTCAACTTCCATCTCAAGCAAGTACTTTCTTAACTTTCACTTCATCTCAAGTAGTTTACCGAAATTTCACTTCTGTCTCAAGTAAGCTCCATCTTAAGTAGGCAGTTTCCCAAATTCGACTTCCATCTCAAGTAAGTAGTTTCCCAAATCACACTACCATCTCAAGTCAGTAGTTTCCCAAATCACACTACCATCTCAAGTAGTTTTCCAAATTTCACTTCCATCTCAAGTAAGTACGTTCTCAACTTCCAATTTATCTCAAGTAAGCAGTTTCCCAAATAC
This sequence comes from Cylindroiulus punctatus, assembly GCA_034695085.1. Lineage (NCBI taxonomy): Eukaryota > Metazoa > Arthropoda > Diplopoda > Julida > Julidae > Cylindroiulus > Cylindroiulus punctatus. The sequence goes on from JAQFYZ010005037.1 coordinate 5,336, forward strand.
CACTACCATCTCAAGTAGTTTCCGAAATTCAACTTCCATCTTAAGTAGTTTCCTAACAAAAATTCCATCTCAAGCAACTACTTTCTCAACTCCCACTTCATCTCAAGTAAGCAGTTTCCCAAATTCCATTTCCATCTCAAGCAAGTACTTTCTCAACTCCCACTTCATCTCAAGTAAGCAGTTTCCCAAATTCCACTTCCTTCTCAAGTAGTTTACCGAAATTTCACTTCATCTCAAGTAAATAGTTTCCCAAATCACACTACCATCTCAAGTAGTTTCCCAAATTCCATTTCCATCTCAAGCAAGTACTTTCTCAACTTCCACTTCATCTCAAGTAAGCAGTTTCCTGAACTTCACTTTATCTCAAGTAAATAGTTTCCCAAATCACACTACCATCTCAAGTAGTTTCCCAAGTTCCATTTCCATCTCAAGCAAGTACTTTCTCAACTTCCAATTCATCTCAAGTAAGCAGTTTCCTGAACTTCCAATTTATCTCAAGTAAGCAGTTTCCCAAACACCACTTCCTTCTCAAGTAGTTTACCACAATTTCACTTCTGTCTCAAGTAAGCAGTTTCCCAAACTCCAGTCCTATCTCAAGTAAGCAGTTTCCCAAAATCGAGTAAGTAGTTTCACGTTTTCGAAAACTGAGATCGAACTGGAATTTGAGAAACCACTTACTCGAGATGCAAAAAGTTTCCCAACTTCACCTTTCATCTCAAGTAAGTAGTTTCCCAAAATTCACATCCATCTCAAGCAAGTAATTTCTCAAATCCAACTTCCATCTCAAGCAGCTTCCCAAATTCCACACTACAGTTTCGAGTCAGTTCTATCTCGAGTAAGTCGTTTCTCAACCCCCACATACATCTCAAGCCGTTTCCGAGCCCCGATCGACCGCTGTGTCCAGCAGCGCCACCTAGTGACCCCAGCCGTCATCCGTTAGTTTCCTTCTGTTATTCATGAGCTGCTTAGGGGGAGGGGGAGGCTCTCGAACGGAGTTAAGGGGGCGTGTCCGCGCACCCCTTAGCGTAATTTGTCACGTCTTCGACAGGGGGTGGGTGTCACACGACGGCCATAAGTTTTGCGGTCGAACGAAATCTAAAACATTTTCGAATTGAAAGCCATCGCTTTAGGGGCCCTCAGGGGGTCTTTAGGGGAATCGGCCGTGAAAACGAGCAATTGCGCCAATTTCACGCTCGGCCGGTGCGACAGACGACGCCACCGTGCGGGGTCGGAGGTCACCCCCCTTAAGCCCCTAAGCCACCCCTAAGCCACCCCTAAGCCACCCCTTAACCGACGTCGACACCTTCTGCCGCCATCCACCAATTAAAACGCTATCAAAACAGCGTTAGCTTCCCGGCCGGCAAACGGCGCCATCTGGCCGTTTAGGGGGTGCCCCTAAAGCCCCCTAAAGCGTCCCAGCGCCACCTAGGGCCAGCAAAGTGCATATTATTGGGCATAAAACGAAGTTTTTGAGTTTAAAAACGAGTTGTGAACGTTTAGGGGCTTAGGGGGTTAGCAAAAATGCGGACAAGTCAGGGCATTCCCCTAAGCACGAACTCCTAAACAACAATAACCCCTTATGGCTACAGCATTTATACAGCACCGGGCCCAACGCTGACCGGAAGTGGCCGCTTAAGGGGTGGCCGAGGCTAAGGGGGAGCCTAAGGGGCCCCTGAATGAAAACGAATTAGGGGAGAATGAGAAGCGTAATACGAATTGTTATTCACAATCGCCAACCAATTGCATTAAATATGCACCCCCTAACCACCCCTTAGCCCCCTCGGACCCCTTACCACCCCTAAGCGTCCCCCACCTCATCCCGATGATTATATTTCACGGTTGACTCCTAAAAGGTCGGTGGCAGCCACCCCCTGGGGGAGGGGGCCATTAGGGGCTCCCCCTAGCCGCCCCTGGGCCCCTCGTTTGACCCCTGGGTCAATTGAAAAACTCGGCTTCGTGTTTATGCTCTCACCACTCGCTTAATTAGATCTGACAGAAGGCCAATGAATGGACAGGGGACTAAGGGGGGCCTAAGGGGGCTAAGGGGGCCGAGGGGGGTGGCGGCCAAAACCCCTCAAATGTGACACCAAATAGCTATTAGTCAAGCCTCGACTTTTAAACACCTTTTAACAAACGAGTGAAACATTTCGCGCGTGCCAAGGGGTCTTAGGGGGTCTTAGGGGGGCCTTAGGGGGGCCTAAGGGGAGAGGGGTGTAAAGTGCAAATTGCTGGGGGTGGGTCAAGTGCGGGGTGCCCGGCGACACGCGTCTGGCACGTGCTCGGGGTGGCGGTGACCTTTGAACTGTGTCGGGGGTTGCCTGCGCACCTATTGTATGTCCACTAATTGGCCAATGTCGGCCAGATTATAACGCAATTTTGAAATAAAACTGGACATACAATACTTGTGCGCGCTGACATCGCTGTAAACGTTTTCAGCTGGACTAATTTCGCATTGTTAGGCCCATTCGCCCATCGTGCACAAATATTGCATGTCCATTTCTTGGATCATGTTTGACATTTTAGCACTAATATTGTATGTCCACATTATCAACTGAACTAAATTCGCGTTTTTGGAAATGTTTTTGGAAACCTTTCAGCACTGATACTGTATATCCATCATTTGATGCCTTTCAGCACGGATATTGTATGTCCACATTTTCTACTGAACCAATTTAAGCACTGATATTGTATGTCCACATTTTCAACTGAACTAATTTAAACACTGATATTGTATGTCCATCATTTGTTGCCTTTCTGCACTAATATTGTATGTCCACATTATCAATTGAACCAATTTAAGCACTGATATTGCATGTCCATCATTTGTTGCCTTTCTGCACTAATATTGTATGTCCACATTTTCAACTGAACTAATTTAAGCACTGATATTGTATGTCCATCATTTGTTGCCTTTCAGCACCAATATTGTATGTCCACATTTTCAACTGAACTAGTTTAAGCACTGATATTGTATGTCCACATGTTCAACTGAACTGATTTAAGCACTGGTATTGTATGTCCACCATTATGTCCGCCTTTCAGCACCAATATTGTATGTCCACATGTTCAACTGAACCAATTTAAGCACTGGTATTGTATGTCCATCATTTGTTGCCTTTCAGCACCAATATTGTATGTCCACATTTTCAACTGAACTAATTTAAACACTGGTATTGTATGTCCATCATTTGTTGCCTTTTAGCACTAATATTGTATGTCCACATTTTCAACTGAACTAATTTAAGCACTGATATTGCATGTCCATCATTTGTTGCCTTTCAGCACCAATATTGTATTGTCCACAATTTCAACTGAACCAATTTAAGCACTGATATTGCATGTCCATCATTTGTTGCCTTTCAGCACCAATAATGTATGTCCACATTTTCAACTGAACCAATTTAAGCACTAGTATTGCATGTCCACCATCTGTTGCCTTTCAGCACTGATATTGTATGTCCACATTTTCAACTGAACTAATTTAAGCACTGGTATTGTATGTCCGTCATTTGTTGCCTTTCAGCACTGATATTGTATGTCCACATTTCCAAACTGAACCAATCCCTCATTTCTCCTTCTTAAACCCAACGGCGCTCCGACCACTGTCCCGCATTGAGTGTTCGAAATCACTCGTTCCATTTCCACTCCACTCGTGGTGTAATTTATGTTTCCCTATAAAACTATTTCTGTCTTATAATATCGATTCTCTGTCCGAGTGCAGCCCATTATCGAATGAGCAGCTGACCATTGGTCAAGGAGCGCCGTAGCTGCAGACGCGACAAATCAAATTTAAAAGCCTTCTATTTAAGAACGAAAAAAAAATCACTGAAATGAAAATACGAGAAGAAGCGACTTAAAGTAAAGAAATAAAAAATCCAGATTTATGGCGTCGAAAGCCAGAGACAAATTGAAACGTTCAATATTTGAGAGAAAAGGAAAAGGTCAACGGGGTCAGCGGATATTGATTCCGAGGAATTCGCACATTTGCATGGTTTGTAAATGAAATTGCTTCTTTTGGGGAATTTTCGGAATCGCAGAAATTTCACGAGTAATGAAATTGTAAGGGAAAATGACAAATTTTATAATGGCATTAATGGACATATGATTTTAATAACTTGTAAATTATAAAATGCTTAGAAATAAATTTTAAGAATGAATGAAATTTAGAGAAAATTAATAAATACGAAAAAAGTTCAGAAATTCGAATGTAGAAATTTTAGAAATAAGGAGATTAAGAGAGAAAATGATGTAAATTATAAAAATATTTCACAAATAATGAATACGAGATGGAATATTTCATGAATGCTGAAGAAATTTCAGAAGAAAATTTCATAAATGCTGAAGAAATTTCATAAATAATGAATGCAGAGAAAAATGTTATAAATTCTGAAGAAATTTCCCAAATGCTGAAGGAATTTCAGAAGAAAATCTCATAAATGCTGAAGAAATTTCAGAAATAATGAATGTCAGAGAAAAATGTTATAAATTCTGAAGAAATTTCAGAAGAAAATTTCATAAATGCTGAAGAAATTTCAGAAAAAATGAATGTCAGAGAAAAATGTTATAAATTCTGAAGAAATTTCAGAAGAAAATTTCCCAAATGCTGAAGAAATTTCAGAAGAAAATCTCATAAATGCTGAAGAAATTTCAGAAATAATGAATGTCAGAGAAAAACGTTATAAATTCTTAACAAATTTCAGAAGAAAATTTCCCAAATGCTGAAGAAATTTCAGAAGAAAATCTCATAAATGCTGAAGAAATTTCAGAA